>JARFXV010001056.1:600000-847499 GCA_031761425.1 Cosmopolites sordidus | reverse complement strand
ATGCCGGGAAATTGGATTCCTCATTAATCGAAAGCTGAAGGACAGTGTAGTAAAATCTGAAACTATATCTCACCGGTATATCTAGCCTAATGCGTCATTCAGCTGAATAAATATATATATATATATATATATATATATATATATATATATATATATATATATATATATATACAAAGAAAATAAATTATTTCAGAGAAAAATAATACGAAACGTGAAAATTAATTATAAGCTGCACTAATACCGAAAATAGAAGGTCCTACCTTTTGTTCCTGCTGCTAGCAATAACGAAGCCATACTACAACATTGTCCGACGCACCAAGTTGAAATGGGAGGAAGTATATACTGCATAGTGTCGTAAATTCCTAAACCTGACGTTATAACACCTCCAGGTGAATTTATATACATATGAATAGGCTTGGTGGCCGACTCCGATTGCAGGTAAAGAAGCTGGGCTATTGTAACCGAACTAGTCATGTCGTTTATGGGTCCCATGAGGCAAATAATTCTCTCCTTCAGAAGCCGGGAGTAAATGTCGAACGCCCGTTCACCTTTGCCCGACTGCTCGATGACGATCGGTACGTGATGGAAAGGCAGGTTGATCATGGAGAAAGACTTGGATAAATGCGATGTTTGGAACGGATTCGGGACTAGCTTAAACAACATTTTTTACAGTAAATTTATGTTTTTATTTTGTTTTTGACATAAAAACGCATTCAAATGGGCAAGGTTAAGTTCAAAATTGACAATTAATAACATAAAAGTCAGATTTAGTTTCAACAGAAATTTTGAATACAAAAAACGCATCCAATTTTAAGGGTTATGTACAAACAAATTGTTTAGATTACATTTTAGATTAGTTTAGATTACATTTTATTTAGATTAGTTTAGATTACAGAAAGTCTCCCAAACAGCAATCAAAATTACTATAATTTAATTAACTAATTTAAAATTACTAATTTATATATATATATATATATATATATATATATATATGTGTGTGTGTGTAATGTAATGATAGTTTCTCGGGTATCCCGTGTTAGCTGAATGTCCACTGGTGGACGGGGTTTTGCTGGATTCAGTACAACGGATCACATCCAGGTTGTACAGCCGGCCATAGAAAGCCACAACGAATACACCATACCACTGTGCTTGGCTTTTATCGACTACGAAAAGGCATTTGACTCCATCTCAAAGTATGCGATAATGGATGCACTGCTTAGCCAAGGGGTAGATAAAGCATATGTAAACCTATTAGGATCGATATATGATGAAGCTACAGCCACAATTCACCTTGATGATCTTGGAGTGGGAATTAATGTAGAACGAGGTGTAGGGCAGGGTGACGCAATATTGCCTATTATTTTCTCGGCTGGCCTTGAAGAAGTATTCCGTAAACTGGATTGGGAACAGGATGGTGTAAAGATCAATGGCGCGAACGTAAACGTTCTTAGATTTGCAGATGATATTGTTCTCTTTTCACAAGACCCAGAAGAACTGCAAAGACGCATACAAGAACTGCAAAGGGCTGGAGAACCATTTGGCTTGAAAATAAACCTGAAAAAGAGTCAGCTTATGTTCAATAACTTCGCTCAGAACAGAAGAATTTCAATTTTAGGAAGGGATTTGGAGATTTTGGACAGCTTTATATATCTTGGGCAGATGATTTCAATGGACGGGAATACCGCCCGGGAGGTGGAATGGCGTGTTAAATATGGCTGGCAGGCATTTGGCAGGCATTTGGCAGGCTCAATAGTGTTTAAGAGCAGACTGCCACTTTGTGTGAAAAGAAAAGTCTTCGGTCAGTGCGTTCTACCCGATATGACATACGGAAGTGAAACTTGCACACTCACATCGCAATCAATTCAAAAAATTCAGGTGGAAAGAATTGCACAGACGGGAATGGAAAGATGTATGCTGGGCATTACAAGACGAGAGAGAAAGTCCTGCGCATGGATCAAGGAACAAACAAAAGTATGTGACATCATTGGAAGAGTAAAGCAATTGAAATGGAGATGGGCAGACCATATAGCGAGGCGATGTGACGACAGATGGACCAAGGCAATCCTGGAGTGGATACCGCTTGATCGCAAACGTCCGCGAAGAAGACTGAAAGCACGATGGATTGATGAAGTGTTAATTGGACCCGAGTGGCAGAGGAAAGCCCAGGACCGTGAAAGTTGGCAGCATGCTGAAGAGGCCTTCATCCTGTAGAGGATCGACACAGACTGATGATGATGATGATGTATATATATATATATATATATATATATATATATATATATATATATATATATATATATATATATATATATATATATATATATATATATATATATATATATATATATATATATATATATATATATATATATATATATATATATATATATTTATATATATATATATATATATATATATATATATATATATATATATATATATATATATATATATATATATATATACATGTACGAGCCGTACGTACCCTGACGAGCCTGAACATCAAGAGGCAAAACATATGCCTTCCAATTGAAGGGATAAGTGACTCGTCCCCAATCAAGCACCTAACAAAATGTTCATTTAGGCGGAGACGCAGGTTGCTGTGTGTTCCACATGAGATTGTGGAACCCAGTGGTTGGGTGTATATGACACTCAGCTACTGTTGTCTCATTAAAGCTGTCCAAAGAAATCTAACATTGACTTATCATAAAAGCCCCATTTTTCATTATCCAAAATGATTTTGTAGAAAAAATATATTTATTTAAATCAGATTCTCAAAGCCTATCATTAAAAAGCCCTAAGGACCATGTAGATCCAGGACCATTTACAATAACTTTAATTCCATTTTTTACATCTGATTACAATTAATTAAGAAAAAATAATTTCGATCAAAATAATTTTTTTTCGAAAAATAATAAAAAATAATAATGAAATTAAATATAATGAAGTAAAAATTCATGAAATATAATGCTGAAATGTAAACTGTCAGTCCAACACTTACCAGTAAAATGTATATATATATATATATATATATATATATATATATATATGTATATATATATGTATATATATATATGTATATATATATATATATATATATATATATATATATATATATATATATATATATATATATATATATACATATATATATATATATATATATATATATATATATATATATATATATATATATATATATATATATATATATATATATATTATTGTTAAGTTACTATTGTTAAGTGCTTGACTGGGGACTAGCCTCACCAATCCCTTCAATTGTAGGGCATATATTTGATGTTCAGGCTTGTCAGGGTACCGGCAAATGCTCTCTCATCAAGAATAAAGAGACTCCCCAGTCAACAACCTATGCCTTCGCCGACTTCCCGTCGGATGGCGTATATATGCAATGATTTCTTTGGACAGCTTTAATGGGATAACAGTAGTTTCGGAGGGAGACCTGGAGTTTCGTCCAATTTTAGTTTTTTATTAGCTTGAGTAATTTCTTCCATCGTTATTGGTTCCACAGCAGTCACCACTTTGGCATTTTTTATTTGGGAATCTTCTTGCAGGTCTTCTTCTTGGTCTAGTTCATCTCTTCTAAGTATTGTTTCCATCTATTCATCATGTATTTTTCTTTTATTGATATATTACCTTCATCGTATTTTATATTTCTTGGTCTGGATGTTTTCCTATGTTTTAGTTGTTTTAGTGTACCGTAAAATAATTTTTCATTTTCTCTAAAGTGTTCTTTCGGTTTGTGTACAAATTCTTCCCATGATTGTTGTTTCACTGTCTTTATCAGTGGTTTAACTTCTTTTTTACCGATTTTATATTGTTCACGATCCTCTTCTCTTTCCGTTTGTAAATACCTTTTCCCTTTACTTTTCTTTGTCTGTAGTTTTTGCAACTTTGCAACTTTCCTTTGCGGTTTTAAGTATATCATCTATGAAACATTTCCATTTGATTTCTATTACATCTTCTATATTCATTTTTTTTTTCAATTTGTTCTGTAGTTTATCTTGAAATGTCTTTCTAACCCCTTCATCCTTTAATATGTAGCTTTTGATTTTCTTTTTATTTTTTTTTCCAGTTTTACTTTCCAGTTTAACTTAACGTTCCAACATCATGTCCATCTGCATCTAGTAATGATCAGTACTTACGTCCGCCAGGGTCTACACTTTCACATCTTTTGTCCGTTTCAAAATGTTTTTTTACTTTGAAGTAGTCTATTATAGACTTCGTTTTTATTAATTCCTTGAACGTACTTCCCATGTAAATTTGTATACGTTTTTTGTATACCAAACATTGAATAAAAAACATATTAGTCTGTCTGACATTCACTAATGACATGATATTTAGAAGACATTTCCACGCTGACAGTTTATTTCATACCATGTTACGGTTCAAAAGTCCTCCATATTATTTTTCGAAAAAAAATTATTTTGATCGAAATTATTTTTTCTTAATTAATTGTAATCAGATGTAAAAAATGGAATTAAAGTTTTTGTAAATGGTCCTGGATCTACATGGTCTGTAGGGTTTTTTAATGATAGGCTTTGAGAATCTGATTTAAATGAATATATTTTTCCGACAAAATCATTTTGGATAATGAAAAATGGGGCTTTTATGATAAGTCAACTCAGTCTTTCTGCAGTTTTTCTTTAGTATGTATCTGATAGCTGAATTCTATTATATTGTTCTTTATAAGATGAACTGCAACCAAATTATTATTCTTATTACTTCAAGAAAGGCAAATTGTTCTCTATACTTTTATGAAATATATTAAATATTGTAGTAATCTCTCACATGATTGGATTTTTTACACATGATGTCCTTGAAAAAACTACTACAGGGTTATCCATTTTGTGATTCGGAAAATACAGCCTTGAATTTTGACAACTGTCAAATTTAAATGTCATCCAAAGTGTGATTTGTAGCGTTTAAGGTTTGTCATTTTACAATATGGATCGTTTAACTACCGAACAACGCGTTAGAATTGTTAAAATTTTTTACAAAAATGGTGATTCTGCCGTAGCCATGTTTCGCGCCTTACGAGCAGAATGTGGTCGCCAAAATCATACTTCTGAGCGCACAATTTTAAGCAAAGTTAAGAAATTTGAAAATACTGGGTTCGTTACGAATATGGTAAGACATATGCATCATCGTAAAGCTCGCTCGAAGGAAAATATTCCTGCTGTTAGTGAAAGAGTGGCTGAAGTTCTAAATTTATCGATTCCTCGGCGTTCACAGTCTGTGGGGTTGTCTTACGGCACATTATGGCATATTTTGCATTTGGACTTCTTCATCCTTACAAAATTCAACTCACGCCGCATTGAAATCGCCGACCATAGAATGCACCAAGAGTACGCTGATTGGGTGCTTGAACATTCACCTATTTTTTCGAACAAAATCTTCTTTAGTGATGAGGCTCATTTCTCGTTCGACGGACAAGTAAATAAACAAAATTACCGTATATGGAGCATTGAAAACCCACAAGTGATTTTGGAGGGTCCATTGCATCCGCAAAAGGTGACTGTTTGATGGTGACATTGGTTGGTACTGCAAACGTCAATTTTGACCAAAATAGCCCTATGATAACCGATTATTTTTGGCCAGAAATTAAACATTTTGATCTGAGCGATATGTGGTTCCAACACGACGGTATCATAAGTCACACAACACGACCAGTTTTGGTTTTATAGCGGAAAATTCCCAGGCCGCGTATTTTCGAGATTTGGTAATATCAATTGGCCGCCGAGATCATGCGATTTGACGTCGTTGAACTTTATTTGTGGGACTAATTTTGCTTTCCGAATCACAAAATGGATTACCATTTATATCATATATGTCGAAAAATTCAGAACATAATTTAACAAATCACTTTTGACATAAAGATTCTGTTAAGGAAACATTCCATTATCATACCTTTTTAAAACCTCCACAGCTTGTTTGTGTTTCTAAGTTAGTATTAAAGCGAAATACGATAAGGTTTATTATTATCTTCCATTTACGGAGCTAAACATATTGCATAAAATTAACATTACTCAAGCATATAGTCACATCGAACCTATCAAATGCGTTATCGATTTGCTCAATAGCGCCAAAAATAAACTACATCAACTGAACCTGTGAGCACCAAATCAATGACTCTAAATTTAGTAATTGAATAACAATTAATAAGCCGAAAGTAATATAACAGAAATTTAAACTTAAACATACCACAAAATATAAATATTTCAATACAACGATTTCCCATCATAATAATCTCCATTCTCAACGCGATAAATTCCATATTTTCCTATGCAACAATTCACGCCGGATATTAAATAAAACCGAATGGAGCGTGTTTATTGCGCCCAAACAAATATTATCCCTCCGAAATGGCTTCTAAAGTTGCACATCCCGAAATTCCTGCTGAATGCAAGGGTTTAAATGCCGGAACGAAACTTAAAAGTTACCACAAACTTTACGATTTGACGCACGAACGTGGCGGTCAACTGTTTTTTCTAATTAGTGTCAATTCTAATTAGTTTTATTTATCAATAACTTAGCTAAATGAATTTAAATGTTTAATTTAGTTTGTTACATTTAATCTAAGAAATGACAAATTTAATTTTTAATTCAGGAACCAATATTAGACTTTTCGTTATATGGCTTTTAGGTGATTAACAAAACAAATTCCACTATAAAATCTCCCAGCGATTAACCGCCGTATAAGGTAATTTGTCCTATTCGGTTTAGATAAATGATTACAATCGCGAGGAGTACGACAGCATCAAGTAATCTTTAGAATGAAATGAATTCCAAATATGTTCAGGTGGACAAGATGAAAATAATTGACTTAGAAAATTTTCTCAACCGCAGGGCAATATTATATTCAAAAAGCAGAGGAAGCGTATGTTTTCACCAAAACATTGTCTGGTTGCTAGATTCATCTTTTAGATATATGTACAGCTTCCTGTTACCGTATTTTCTTTGAACTTTTGAACTTTCTTGATTTAGTTAATGTCATTCTTATGCCAACCAGATCGTCCGATCTTTCGCCTAAGGCGCAATGGCCTTTAGGAGACCTTGTAGCATTAAAAATTATCGGCCGCTACAGGTAGTATTGTTTTGCGCATACCTTGCTTCAGAGAGTAGCTGTATACTACGCGATGAGTGCGGGACCAGTCGGAAATCTCGCTTCGTACTAAACACTTGTCTCCATACCAAAAAAACGGACTGGGACCTCGTAGTCGACGCTGCTAATAGTTCATGTTAAATAATCCCTCTATTAGAGATATGGATATTAGTTGGCCAAGCCCGGAACATGGTTTTAGACTCCGGCCATTTTATGATCCAGACGTTTTAGACCCTGGACATTTTAGGATCTACATATTTTAGATTCCAGACATTTTAGGATCCGGGCGTTTTAGGATTCGAACGTATTAGGGTCCCGACGATTTAGACCTCGGACATTTAGTAGCAGGACAATTGATGTCGTAGTTACACATAAAGGGTAAAAACCAGAAAATATTTTATTATTATTTTCACCATTATTATCCATTTATTATTTAATCTACTATTTGTCTACTATCATATTGAGTTTCAAGAACGCTGGATGAGATCCCTTACATTTTAATACTGTTATTATGCTGTTTAAAACTGTTTATTAGGCCTAGTTAAGTAAGCATCACTTTTAAATTTCATTTTTATTATTTATTTAATGTTATAATGTTATAATTATTTATTTTTTTATTTTAGTTTTTGTTTTTGTCTCTGAAATTGTGCTTGTGATTATTAAATATTTTTTACTGTTAACTAAGTTTTTTTGAATTAAGTAAACCTTTTTCCAAGTTTAAGGGCTGATCTTTCTTGATTTCGAAGAAGTAGGTGGCGTCCTTATCGAAGCGCTGACGTTGCCCATCCGTGACCCACGACCCAACTGCTTCCGGTGAATGGCTGCCGTATAAGTAATTTAAGTAACCAGCAAAGAAAAAGCTTACATTACAACCTTAATAAGAAATTAATCCCCTCATTCAAGGAATGTCAAAAAGTGTTCAGAACTATATAGATATGAGTGCGTAAACACTTTATTAATAAAATCAAAAGAAAATTTTGGAAAATCCTTATATTTTTTCCCATATTATAATGAACTCAAAGGGAGGAAGTTATCGCTCACTAGTAAATTCTTAACTGCACTGACATATAATCAAGTGGTTTTTCAGATATGATAGATAGAGTGAAAAGTCAGGTACTTATCCTATAGATGGTGGTGCCCTTTCCGCTATCACAAATGTAATTGCATTTCTGAAAAAATAACATACTTTCTAATAACACAGCATTAACTTCAAAATAATATAATATTTAGTTTTATTTTGACAGTCTACAGAAACAGATATATTTCAAAAACTATTATGACAACTCTGCTCCTTCATATTTCATGATTCGTAAGTGACGCTCCTCGCTCAATAAATATCTTAGAGTTCACGTCTGCAAAAATAGTAAACAAAATCCATGACATCGTGTTAGAGTGAAGATTAGAAAGATTGTTGACATGATAAATTTCTCAAACAAATTCGTTCGAAACTTTCCCCTTGAACATTTAAGTATGAAAAACTTTCAGAGCGATGGGTGAAAGCCAAGTTTGCCTTGTTTCTGAATATTTTTAAATATAAGATATTTTATCTCGTTTTTTTTCTGAACAATTAAATTTCTTGCATTCAGTCGTGAAACATGTGCATAGTTGTTATTCAGCTATGTGTATATTACAACGATAAAGTTATAACGCATCCCAGAAGAAAATTTAACAAATCTAGGCAAGAGAAATACGTGAGTGAAGCAATTCCATACATATTCTTCCCAATCGCCTCAAAACTACGGCAGAAATCTACTGTACTGCCCATATAGTGTCGAAACACTTTTCTTTTAATCGTCACTTTTAGTTTTAAAATAGGTAAAAATCGAACGGAACTGAATCAGGCAAATTCGGAGGATGGTCGGTCGTTGCCATGCTTTTAATTGCCCACAATGATGTTTTGGAAAAATATAAGTCACTTTTTTGGATATTTTCATCAGTTTCAATGTGAATCTTACCGTGGATCTTCTTGTAGCATCGCAATCTTGCAGATCGCTTAAAATTAATTATGGCTTATTGCTTCACTACCATTAACAGTTCGAATCCTTTTAAATGCATTTATCGCACATTTGATCACATTTAACCAAAGTTAACGCTTGCATGTGGTTCTTTTTACAGACACTCTAAAAGTAATATAACGTTTACTGTAATTAAGAATGAACAACAGATTTTTGTCCTACAGGAATGATAAACTACCTGTTAGGAATATAAAGTAACCCTGTATGTACTACTTATTCATTTTAAAAATGCATACAGCAGGATAAAGAGAAGCGTTCTGTACAAAGCGATGAATAGTTTGGGAATACCAAGTAAGTTGATGGCGATGAAAATGTCCACTAGCGGAGCGATATGGGAGGAAGAAAAATCAGAAGAATTTGAGATATAGGGATTATAAAGGTCCAGAAAAAGCGAGATTAGAAAGGAACGATCTTTAGTAATGACCACCAATGCACGGCTTTCGCAGATGATGTGGTCCTAATAGCAAAAAACAACTAATAAAAATATTCAAAAAGATGGGGAAAAAGGTAAAAGAAGTAGGTTTAAAAATAAATGAGGAAAAACACAAATATATGATTATGGGGCATACAGACAATAGTATAAGAAGTGAGTTGAGAATAACAGGTGATGGGGATGACATTTACAATATACAAAATTTGTATGTCTAGTAGTGCAGATCGAAGAAAATGGTCGCTAGGATCAGGAAATAAAAACATTTTGGCTTAAAAATAAATCTAAAAAGGAGTTAGGTTATGTTCAATACATTTGCCAAGGACAAAAGAATTTCAGTTTTAGGAAAGGATTTGGAAATTGTGGACCACCTTATATATCTTAGGAAGAGAATTTCAATGGAGGGGGATACCATCCGGGAGGTGAAACGGCGTTTTAAATGTGACTGGCAGGCATTTGGTAGACTCAACATAGTGTTTAAAAACAAGCTCCTACTTTGCCTGAAAACAGAAGTCTTCGATTAGTGAATCCTGACCGATTATGACATATGGAAATTACACTTGGACACTCACAACGCAATCATTTTAAAAACTTCGGGTAGCACAGAGGAGAATAGGAAGATATATACTTGGCATTACAAGACGAGACAGAAAGCCAGGCGTATAGATCAGGAAACAAACGAAGGTGTGTGACATAATTAGAAGAGTGAAGCAATTGAAATGGAGATGGGCAGGCCATGTAGCGAATCCCATGGTGACGATGGGACGACAGATGGACCAGGGTAATCCTGGAGTGGATACCGTTCGATCGCAAACGTCCGCGAAGAAGACCGAAAGCTCGATGGACTGATGACATCGTTAAGTTTATAAGACCCGAGTAGCAGAGGAAAGCCGAGGACTGTGAAAGCTGGAAGCATGCTGAAGAAGCCCTCATCCTGCAGTAGATCGACATGGGCTGATGATGATGAAATATATAAAGGATGTCCGGAATTTTACCAGCCTGTTATACGGCTCAAAATGATGGTACTTTCTCTTATACATCTTAGTCGAATAATACGTCCCAAGGGAGCGTAGCTCCCTACCAAATAGGGCATCCTAAAGATGGTTTTTCACAATACTTTCAAACGGTTTCGACCGTTTAAAATAAAATTATGAAATTTGGTGAATGTTGTAAACTTGTGGCGTCGAAACGAATCGTGTATTTCAAATTTTAAAGTTTCATACGGGGGACATAATGAGGGGTTCAATATAAAAATGGTTTCATTTTTAAAACCTTGACTATTTTTCGTAAAAGAGATACTCCTAGTTAGCCTGGATACAATGCACCGTTTCGAGTAAATCGCTTTTAAAGTTTTCGTACACTAAACAATTTATTGTGCGAAGGGGTCAGAAATGTGTTCAAGTTAAACGAATACACTTTGAACAATACTTGTATTTTGTAATTCTTCTTAATTATTTAATTGCTTAATTAATTTTCTTGAACTTTCTTCTTTTTTTCATTTGGATGCGCTTTGCCCTGTCGCGAAAAGTTTAAAAGATATTTACTGGCAAACGGGAATCTCTTTTATGTTATGAAAGTTAGAATTAACTCTCGAAGAGAGCGCGAAAAAATGGTAAGATCAAAGAAAGCCAAAGTAGATTTTGGGAAATTGTTGGAGTGGGCTAGCGATTTTGAGAATGCTGTAATTTGAGAAAATCCCTGGAAAAAAAACAAAGGAATTAATAGGGCTAAGCAGAAGCTGAGAAAGAATAGAACGCAAATTTATGCCTTAATGAGTGAGGATGGGACACTCTGCAGGGCGCCTACGCAAATGTTAGAGGTTGTCAAAAAATTTGATTCCCAGTTATATGAAGATCAGAACCAATCAAATACAACAATAAGCACAGAAGAACAAATGCCAGATACCCTAGTGGACGAAGTAACAAATGCTATAGAATCAATGAAAAACGGTAAGGCTCCAGGAAAGGACAATGTAATTGTCGAAATACTAAAAGCTGGTGGTCGGACGTTACATAAAACACTAGCAAAATTATACTCAAAATGCCTCAAAAAACAAAAAGTACCTGACTTATTGAAAAATGCAGAAGTGATCTTTTTACATAAAAAAGGAGCACAGGAATATTTAATAAACCTATCGTCCAATAATATCAGCAATGTAGAAAGTTTTCATTAAGATAATATCTAAAAGAATATTAAAAAAAACTGAATGACACACAACCAAGAGTACAAGAAGGATTCAGAAGTGGATTCAGTACAATAGATCACATCCAGGTTGTACAGCGGGCCATAGAAAGGCACAACGAATACACTATACCACTGTGCTTGGCTTTTATCGACTACGAAAAAGCATTTGACTCCATATCAAAGCATGCCATAATGGACGCACTGCTTAGCCAGGGGTAGATAAAGCATATGTAAACCTATTAGGATCGATATATGATACAGATAGGAGCTACAGCGAGAATTCACCTTGATGATCATGAAGTGGGAATTGATGTAGAACGAGGTATACGGCAGAGTGACGCAGTATCGCCTATTCTTTTCTCGGCTGCCCTTGAAGAAGTATTCAGAACAGGATGATGTATTGTATTGTGTTGAGAACAGGATGATATAAAGATCAATGATGCAAACTTAAACCATCTTAGATTTGTAGATGATATGGTTTTCGTTTCACAAGACGCAAAGGAGATTGTGGATTATTTTATATATCTTGGGCAGAGGATTTCAATGGAGCGGGATACCGCCCGGGAGGTGAAACGACGTGTTAAATGTGGCTGGTAGGCATTTGGCATGCTCAACATGGTGTTTAACATGGTGTTTAAGACTCTCGCTTTCCGTGATAGGAAAAGTCTTCGATCAGTGCGTTCTACCCGTTATAATATACGGAATTGAAACCTGAACACTCACATCGTAATCAATTCAAAAACTTTTGAAAACAATTGAAATGGATATGGGCATGCCATATAGCGAGGCAAAAAGCACGATGGACTGATAACATCGTTAGGTATATTGGACCCGAGTGGCAGAGGAAAGCCCAAAACCGTGTAGTTGGAAGCATGCTGAAAAGGCCTACATCCTGCAGTAGATCGACACGGGTTGATGATGATGCCAATATAAATATGCCAATATTTATAGTACTACAATATATGTAGTACTATAATAATAAGTAATCTAAACTCACGCGGTATTTTCGGCCACTATTAATACCCATAAAACCATGGGCCTAAAATGGTCTATATATGGCATCAAAAAAAATCAAAAAATATATAAATAACTCAAAAAAAATGCTCTCAATATAATTAATTATCTAACTATGTCAATATTTTGATGTAATATACATGTTTAAAAAAGGCAGAAGGCGGAATACACGACAAATGGTGTCGTATACGTTAACCCTAGATGAACAGCCACAGACTAGGACTTCACGATTAATTAAATGCGCAGCCATTCAAAATCGTGCGGAATAAAGTCTTCGCCTTTGGCACTTAAATGGGGCCATTTCGGGACGTCTACGCCACCGAAGAATATTTTAATTATGGTGCAATAATTCTAATTAATAATGCATTGCTCGTGTCTTCTTCGGTGTGGCCACGAATGGTTCAATGATTTACGTTAGGATTAGATTCAGTTTTATAGTTCAGTCTACGAATAAATGGGGCAAACTTGGATTCAAAATATACAAAAGTCAAGTCTTAATATAATATAATATTAATATATAATTGTTATTTAATTGTTAATATAATTGTTTAATTTTTTGTTGCAGCTTGAATTGCATTCTATTATTTGATTGAGAGTCAAAATAATGGGTAACTGCAAATTATGATTATTATATGCCAACGATACGAGGTCTAATTAGAATACAACAGGCATTAGCAGTATTCAATTTAACACCATTAACTATCCATATTAGTTTACTAGGAAAAAGAAACTCGAAAAGATGATTTATTGAGTTTGAATCACTTCCTGATTATTAGTTAAACGCGCGTCAAGAAGATAAAAAAAATAATTTGGTGTATAGTGGGAAAGCTCTTCAAGTTTAGTGTTTCACATCAAAGGTTTTAATAGAAGAATTGATCTAGATAAACAAAGTCAAATATTCAGCAACTCAAAAAAAGCAAGCTCAATTAAAAATGAACCTACAAAAATTACAAATGATTTAAGACAAAACGATTACATTGAAAAAACCCAAGAAGCTTTTGAAAGATGTTAAACTCACTCCAAGGAATAATAATTGTCATCAATTCCCTTCTTACAAAGAACTGTCTAAGAAACATCATTAGAAAGTATTCATTCCCTAAACTATTTGTCTGTGCAGTGTACATTGTCTATTCTGTTAATAATAATTTGCTTTGTACAGGTGATTCCCTGCCAAACTATGCTGAGAATCAAAAGATGCATGCTTTATAGGTATTTTTAGATATGTTTGCACTACTTCGCACTATTTTGGATAATAACATGAGCAAACGGAGAAAGTTATTATAAATAATACGCTACCGTAAGATTCAGCTTCAGGCTCAGTACTATTCAATCTTTACATCTCGGACCTACCCAATACCACAGCAAAACAGTTTGGATATGCTGACGATCTGGCTCTAGCATTTTAACATAAAAAAATAACATAGCAGGAGATACTTTAACCAATGGTTTTAAAAGCCTGTATTAGTTTGCTGTATTTTTTCCAAATAGAGGCTAATACTGAACACAAATAAGACAAAAATTTGTTTCCACCTAAATCGACAAATTATGAACTAGAAGTCCACCTAAACAACGTCGTGCGCTCTTATAATCACTACCCCAAATATCTGGGGGTAACCCTGTACAATAATTTGTCCTTCAAAAAGCATCTCGAGAGCACCTGAAAGAAAGTGGGGATGCGGATCAACAGTATCCAGAAGCTCTGCGGCATTTTTTGGGGTATTTCTGCTGACACGCTCCGCACCTCTCCCCCGAACCTGATGTTATCAACGGTTGAATATTGTACCACCATCTGAATAGTCCCCATGATAGACTCACAGGTGAATGCAGCAATTAGAACTAGCACTGGCAGCATTAGGACTACCCCTCTGTACTGACTCCCCACACTAAGGCGTATTTATGAAAGATATTTCATTATTTATTTAAAAGCGGAAAATTTCAATATTCATTTCAAATGACCCAATATTTGGACTGAAATACCCCAAACGACATAGTTGATGTTTTTTTTTTCTCCTTTATTTGGGTTTTTTCGCCACTATCTAAAACTCAAAAAATATAAAAAATACCTGTTCTTATGCAAGAAAAGAATCACTGAGTAAAAACAAAAAACCAAACGGGGACAAATTTCTCAGTGATTCTTTTCTGTAATAAATTTTAGCCTAACGAACAAAATTTTAAAAATATAAAAATGTTATAAAAAGTTTTTACAAATTTTTATCGTTAACGTTTCGGAGGGTCCTCTCCCCCCGTTTTCAAAACTAAACTAAAAAATAAATTATATTAATTTGTAATATATAAAGTAACGAGTGAAAGTGAATATATTTTTTTGTGTATGTCAACGATACTTACATTGACAACAATAGATTTTCATGACAGTGGCATACTACCAAAAAATATATATATAGGTAATGTTTACTGTGTGATTGTTTATTGTACTGATTGTGTATTCAAATATTTAAATGTTTTTAATTGTATTCTTTAGAATCGGGAACCATATTTAATTTAACTTTACCGAAGGCATAGCAATACAGTTAATTTTATTTAAATTAATTATAGCAGTTTCTTTTAATCTTCTGTATTTTGTTACCGATTCTTTTAATACCGTTTTGGATTTATTCCAATTGATTTTATGACCCGATTCCCATGCGTGTTGAGAAATTCTAGATTTATTAAAGTCGCCCTTTCTGAGAAGGTTTTTATACTCTTTTATTCTAACATCTAACGGTCTAGATGTCTCACCTATATAGAATATGCCACATTCGCAGGGAATATTATAAACAACATTTTTGGTATTTTGTTGTATATTGTTTGGTTTAATCTTTATTAATAGAGATCTAAGAGTATTTTTTGTTTTAAATGTCGTTCTTATGTTGTATTTATTTCCTACTCTTTTAATTGTGTCAGATATACCGCGGATATAAGGAATTGTGAGGTTAATTGTTTGAGAGTTATTATTATTGTTATTAATAATTTGTCTGTCTTGTCTAGTATCAACATTTTTAAACGATTTATCTATAAAATTTTTTGGGTAATTGTTTTTTATTAAAATGTCTTTTATGTGATTTGTTTCTTTTTGTAGTGTATCACTGTCGGTACAAACAAGTTTTGCTCTGTCATATAGACTTTTAATTACTCATATTTTGACCGATTTTCTGTGATTTGAAATGAAATAAAGATACCTATCTGTGTTTGTTGGTTTTCTGTAAACTGTATTTTTTAACGTGTTGTTTTGTTTTAATATTAAAGTGTCGAGGAAGTAAGAAAAGAAACATCGATGCTAATTAGACAAACTAAAAGAAAATATGAAAACAATCAACTTAATGAAACAGAAAAAGATTTCCAAAAAAATAACACCCGAAACTTTTACAAAACATTTAAAACTAAATTAACAGGTTATCAACCGCAAAGTCTTTGCTTCCAAAACGAAAACGGACAATTAGCTCTAAATAACCAAGACAATTGCAAAGAACTTGCGAAATATTTTGAACAAATACTAAACTGTCCTGAGCCCTTAAACAAATTAGCAACACTAAAACCTAAACAAACAAACCCAGATTCATTACCACCGAATGAAGATGAAATAATTAGGCAAATTAAGCGGCTTAAAAATGACAAGGCTTCTGGTGAAGATGGAATCACTGCTGAACTTTTGAAATCCGCTGGTCCAGGTACAATCAAGGAAATAACCAAAATTCTACAAGAAGATTGGCGAACCGAACGGATTCCGAAAGATTGGAAAAATGCTCTAATCCATCCACTACACAAGAGATGAGATAGAATGGATGTAAACAACTATAGAGGGATATCTCTTCTCCCAGTTTGTTACAAGATTCTATCTCAATGTCTACTAGACAGAGCACAGGGACAGTTAGAACCTAACATTGGTGAATATCAAGCAGGTTTTCGACCGGGCAGATCCTGCCCTGAACAGATCCTGAATCTGAAGTTGATTCTAAGACATCAAAAACTGTACAATAAAAATCTCGTCTGTACATTTGTGGATTTCAAAAAAGCATATGATTCTATTGACCACGAATCTTTATTCCGAATCTTGAAAGAACAAGGACTAGATCTGAAAACGCTGGCAATTATTAAAGCAACGTTAACTAACACAAGGTCAAAAGTGAAATTCATTGGTGAGATCTCAGAGCCCTTCGAAATTAAAACTGGAGTGAGACAAGGGGATGGACTCTCGCCACTCTTATTTAACTGTGTTCTAGAAAAAGTAATACAGGAGTGGCGTGAAAAAAAGTCGGCCCTGAATATTGACCAGCCCATTAAACTGGGGAGAACCAACATCAAAATTGATTGTCTGGCATTTGCTGATGATCTAGCAATTTTAGCTCAAGATGTATTAACGGCACAGAAACAGATTGAAATCCTAAAAGAAACAGCAGAAAATGTAGGACTCCAAATTTCCTTTGAAAAGACACAATACATGACCTGCAACAGACTAAGAACACCATTTCTAAAAACAAAATATGGTAACATCAGACGAGTCTCTCAATTCAAATATTTGGGTGAAATAATCATGGAAAATGGGTTGGAAAAAGCGGCCAATAAGGGTAGATGTCAAAAAATGGAAACGGGATTGAGACTTACACAAAATATTTACAACAAAAAATGTCTATCTAAAAACACAAAACTGAGACATTACAACACAGTTATTAAGCCAGAATGTCTATATGGGGCAGAAACGCTCATTTTGAATAGAAAGAGGGACGTCGAGGACATTGAAAAGAAGGAAAGAAAAATTGTAAGAAAAATCCTAGGCCTCAAACAAATAAATAGCACAACATACCGACTTCGAGAAAACCAAGAAATCAAACAATACACAGATATACATAGCGATATGAGAAAAAGAAGACTTAAGTTTTACGGACACAAAACGGATGAATCCGAGTAGGTTAACTAGACAAATAGTCGAATTTTATGAAAATAGGAGTAAAGCTAAAGTAGAAGTAGAAATGCTGCAATTAAAGAGGACCTAAGATCAGCAAATATCACACAAAGTGAAATTCAGGATAGAGGCTGTTTCAGACACAAGGTTAACGTGTGGAAGGTTGGCCAGAGAGAAAAATGTAGGAAGACTGGAACAACTTGGTCTGACGAAAGGAAAAACGCTCATAGCGAAAGAATGAAATTAGTATGGGCACAAAGGAAGGCTAACAACAACAAACGCCTCTAATTGTACTTCGCGTGGTCTACTAAGGCCCATACGTGAATAATAATAATAATAAAGTGTCGAGGAACAGCAATTTATTCCCTTCTCCATCTCTAAAGTAAATTTAATTGTAGGCTCTCGAGAATTTATATCTTGTAAAAAATATTTAGATCGTCAATGCTATGTTGCCATATAGCAAAAATATCATCAACATATCTAAGCCATATTAATGGCTTTTTAAGAGATTTATTTAATATGTCATTCTCGAGTTCCTCCATAAAGATATTACTCATCAAAGGAAAAAGAGAAGAACCCATTGCCATTCCGAAATTGTGTTGATAATAATCATTTTCTAATTGAAAATATGTGGTTTTTAAGCACAGAGTTAATAATTCCAAAATTGTATTTATGTTTACTTTAGTGCGGTCTTTTAATGTTGTGTCATCTTCTAATCTCTTTCTAACTATTAAAAGTGATTTATCAACTGGTACATTAGTAAATAAACTCACGACGTCAAATCTAACCATTAAATTTTGGTTTGTAATTTTAATGTTGGAAATTTTACCTAAAAAATCTGAAGTATTTTTAATATATAAATTTGTTCTACCCAAAAGTGGATTTAAAATGTTTAATAAAAATATTTACTAGTTTATAATACGGGGAATCTATACTACTAACTAGAGGGCGAAGTGGTATATTAGTTTTGTGTATTTTTGGTAAACCATAGAAATGAGGTGGTTTACTATAATGTGGTGTAAGTTGTGATCTTTCTAGATCTGTAAATTCACGTTTGTGTTTATATAATGTATTGTAAATTTATCTCTCTATTTTTAATGTTGGATCTCTAGATATTTTAGTGTAATTTCCCTCATCAATTAAAGTTTTAATTTTGTCATTATATTCTGTAGTGTCCAGAATAACTGTGCCGTTACCTTTGTCTGATGGCAATATTTTAATAGATGTGTCTTTTTTTAATTTATCTTTAGCTAACCTTTCCTCATGGTATAAATTTGATTTGATTTTAAATTGTTTTTCTTAAATTGTTTTCTAATTCTGTATTCATTTGCACTTTCCAAAGGTAATTTTTGAGCAACAGACTCTACTGCCGAAATAAGGTCTAATTTAGGAACATCTTTCGATGTAACACTAAAATTTAGTCCTTTAGATAGTACATACTTTTCAGAATCAGATAATATTTTATTTGAAAGATTAAGTACAGTTTTATTAATGAAGTTTTTGTCTGTATGTGTATTAATGTGTTTTGTATGTGTTCCATGTTTTTCAATAATTAAATTTTTAAATTTCTTAATGTGAGTATTTTTTTGGATATTGAAGTGATATATGTAACTGGAATAGACGGATTATAAATGTGGTTAAAATCTACTTCAGTTACTTTTTCGTATATTTGTTGTAATGTATTATCAATTTCAGTCTTTAATTGTTGTTTAGTGTATATGTGATGTTGGATGCAATCTCTTAAAAGTGCTAAACTAGCCCCATGTAATATATATATATCCTTCTATTTTTGTTATAAGGTATATGTAAATGTAAACCTTGTGGTATTAATAAAAATAAATCCAAAAAAAGGTGAAAAAAATATATGTACATATATATATATATATATATATATATATATATATATATATATATATATATATATATATATATATATATATATATGAAGACGCCACAATCATTCAGATAATAGTTGATGTCATTGGACCAGGCAAAATACCTCAAAGCTTCCAAGACGCACATGGAAACTCTAAACAGTATCAGAACGGATCATGGGGTGTGTGCCTACAAACTGCATAAATGGGGTAAAAACATTTAACTCAACCTACGACTATGGTGCTCCAAACGAAACTATCCGACAAATAGTCGAAGAGTGTGAAAGGCGAGCATATGAGAGAGATAAGACTGACCTTATGAGAGCTACGCCAACATGTCTTCAATGGATAGCTGAATTAGACCTTAGAATACGATCTTTTGTCTTTTATGTTGTTTGTCTAATTGTAAGCACATATTGTGCATCGAGTTTTGTTATTTTTGGTTGTGACTGCTTGTTTTTCCAACATCTCATTGATTTGATGATTGTACTCTGTAAACATTTATACCCTGTGTGAAGCCCTAAGCTACATACAATATGAATTTTATACAACATAATTAAAAAAATGATGTTCATGATATATTTTTACAAAGTTAGTCCCTGAAACTCTAATTATTCTATTAAAGGATAGAAAAATCTATTTGAGAAACCAAATTTGCTTAACAAATTTCACTCGCAGAGGATAATTGTTTTCTATTGTGGTAATAAAGAAAGAAATGAAAATGAACTTCAAGACAATTTTAAGATTTTTTAAAATTTTTATTGGTTTTAAAAAGAATAGGATTTTTGTAAGAACAATTAACCGACAATTATAATCATCCAAAACATCAATGTTTTTGTTGTTGTGTCCTATTATCTAGGCTTTGTCTTATTGTTTTAGATCTGCCTGTCCTCGTTTGTGCTTTTGTGCTTTTAGAATTAGCATTATATATATATATATATATATATATATATATATATATATATATATATATATATATATATATATATATATATATATATATATATATATATATATATATATTCTGCTATATATATTTCATTATATATTTCTGCTATTTTGTGATCTGAAGCATATGTTTCCTTGAAATTTACATTTACCATATAGTCGTAGTCATTATAGTTAATTTACAATTAAGTCACTAAATAAAAACCAGTAGCATATTTCTTTTCACGTATCATCTTACGTTTGAGATCTTCATTATTTTATTATTGTTTTATAAGCGAAATTTCGTGAAAAAGAATTAAAAAAACGAAATAGTCCACAAGCTTACCACCCTAACTTCTACTTTAATTAACAGATGTAATATTCGCATTTATAATAGGCAGGTAACTATGCAGAAGATATGCAAATTACAATTTCAAATTTGCTGCTTTAAGAAATTAACATTTTATTGTATTGATCAAAATATTTTAAGATAAACTAATAATTTATAAAGTGACTATTAAAGTACATCAACCAATATATATCTGGTGTATACTGTTGTATACACCAAAATAAATATTATAACAATATAACAGCTATATTGATATATTCAATTTGTAAAATGTCTATGAACTTTTGATATTGAACTAACGAATTCGAAGTTATTTACTTTTAATTCAATTTACTTAAGGTAAATCCTCTAGAGCATTTTAGATCTAGCAAAGACATTTATCTTAATACATCTTTTAATTTTCAACTGTATTTTGGTTTTCTACAATGCCGTGAGAGCCTAATGCTTGCATGTTCAAAAAAAGTTAGAATTAAATATTTTAAAGTTGTATTCTTACAAATTAAAGAAAATAGAAATTAGATATCAACAGATCAGCTGTACGTTGCTTATTATATATATATATATATATATATATATATATATATATATATATATATATATATATATATATATATATATATATATATATAAAGCCTCTTTGTGGATCAGACCTGGACGTGGTAAAGGGGTTTGAGTAGGGCAATAAAGTTTTGAGCTATGCCTTCTGGAGTCTACACTCCTGGGAGGGTCACCCCTAGATGACAGGTCAAGGCAGAGGCCTCAGAGTAACATGATCCAAAATCTGCCAACCCCCATTGGACCAGCGTGACAGATTACGGTCCATACCTTCAACACGGTATTTCAATATGTTTTAATATGACAGTACAACCACAAACGCGGCCCTCATTCCCCGGAGGCCAAGGGGCAACTACGGGACGGGAAGGCCTGCCCCAAGGCAGAGGGTGCTAAGAATCACCGGGTTAGATCAGGCTGCCATTGGGTTTTTGACATTGCAACGCTAAATATACGGACTATGAAAACAAAGGCCCGATTGCAAGAACTGTTAATCGAACTTGACAACATACATTGCGATATTATTGGGCTCTGTGAAACACGAAGAATGGGCGAAGAGTTAATCAAACTGGAATCAACTGGACACGTACACTCGAGATACGGAAAATGGCCGATGTGGTGGAATTGGATTCATCATCAATCGAAAGCTGACGGACAGTGAAAGCTGAAGGACATCCGACTGACTAGCCCAATGCGTCATTCAGCTGAATAAAAAGTTTAGGCTTCAAATCGTCCAAGCTTATGCACCAACTATAAGCCATAAGGATGAGGAATTTGAGGAATTTTATGATGATGTAGCCCAGCTTTTATACAAGGAGAAATGTAGGTACAAAATACTGATGGGTGATTTTAATGCCAGAATTGGAACAACAAGAACTGACGAAAATGCAACTGGCCCATATGGAACTGCTGAGCGAGACAATAGAGGTGACAGATTGGTTTATTTTGCTGAAGGACAAGAACTATATATTATGAATTCGTTCTTTAAGAAAAATATCAGCAGAAAATGGACATGGAAAAGTCCATCTGGGCTCACAAGTGAAATTGACTACATCATAACCAACGATCAAACAATATTTACCAATTGTACTGTCCTTAACAATTTTAATGTTGGAAGTGACCACCGAATGGTACGAGCAAGGGTTCGGATTGACTGTCGAAGAGAGCGCGAAAGAGTGGTAAGATCAAAGAAGGGCAAAGTGGATTCTGGGAAACTGCTGGAGAGAGGAAGCGATTTTGAGATTGCTTTGTCAAACCGGTTTGCTGCATTACAAGATCCAGAGGAGGTGGAAATATCAGTTCAATATGAAGAAATAGCCAACAATGTGCTTCAAACGGCTGCTTCAATAGCACCAGAAGAAAAATGTCTCAAACAAACAAAAATCTCCAGTGATTTAATGAAGAAACGGAGGGCAATGAGAAAAGGTAGTCCTTTTGGCAGGGTCGAGTACACTGAACTCTGCAAAACTATAAGAAAACGTATCAGAGAGGACACGCGCCGTTTCAACATGCAGCTAGTGCAAAAAAACCCTGGAAAAAAACAAAGGAATTGACAAGGCTAAACAGAAGTTGAGAAACAAAAGAACGCAAATATATGCCTTAAGGCGAGAGGATGGCACAGTGTGCAGGGCGCGCACCTAAATGTTAGAGATTGTCAGAAAATTTTATTCCCAGTTATATGAAGATCAGAACCAATCAAAGACAACAATAGCCACGGAAGAACAAATGCCAGATATCCTAGTGGAGGAAGTAGCAAATGCTACAGAATCGATGAAAAACGGCCAGGCTCCAGGAAAGGATAGTGTAACTGTCGAAATGCTAAAAGCTGATGGTCGGACGTTACATAAAACACTGGCAAAATTATACTCAAAATGCCTCAAAGAACAAAAAGTACCTGACTTATGGAAAAATGCAGAAGTGAGTCTTTTACATAAAAAAGGAGCACAGGAAGAATTAAGGCACTACCGTCCAATAAGCCTCCTATCAGTAATGTCCAAAGTTTTCACTAAGATAATTTTTAAAAGAATATTAAAAAAACAGAATGACACACAACCAAGAGAACAAGCAGGATTCAGAAGGGGATTCAGTACAATGGATCACCTCCAGGTTGTATAGCAGGCCATAGGAAGCCACAACGAATACACCATGCCACTGTGCTTGGCTTTTATCGACTACGAAAAAGCATTTGACTCTATCTCAAAGCATGCGATAATGGATGCACTGCTTAGCCAAGGGGTAGATAAAGCATATGTAAACCTATTTGGATCGATATATGATGGAGCTACAGCCACAATTCACCTTGATGATCTTGAAGTGGGAATTAACAATATCGCCTATTCTTTTCTCGGCTGGCCTTGAAGAAGTATTCCGTAAACTGGATTGGGAACAGGATGGTGTAAAGATCAATGGTGCAAACGTAAACCATCTTAGACTTGCAGATGATATTGTTCTCCTTTCACAAGACCCAGAAGAGCTGCAAAGACGCATACTAGAACTGCAAAGGGCTGGGAAACCATTTGGCTTGAAAATAAACCTGAAAAAGAGTCAGGTTATGTTCAATAACTTCGCTCATAACACAAGAATTTCAGTTTCAGGAAGGGATTTGGAGATTGTGGACAGCTTTATATATATTGGGCAGATGATTTCAATGGAGGGGAATACCGCCCGGGAGGTAGAACGGCGTGTTAAATGTGGCTGGCAGGCATTTGGCAGGCTCAACATAGTGTTTAAGAGCAGACTCCTACTTTGTCTAAAAAGAAAACACTTGGACACTCACATCGCAATCAATTCAAAAACTTCGGGTGGCACAGAGGGGAATGGAAAGATGTATGCTTAGCATTACAAGACGAGACAGAAAATCCTGCGCATGGATCAGGGAACAAACAAAAGTATGTGACATCATTGGAAGAGTAAAGCAATTGAAATGGAGATGGGCAGGCCATATAGCGAGGCGATGTGACGACAGATTGACCAAGGCAGTCCTGGAGTGGATACTGCTTGATCGCAAACATCCGCGAAGAAGACCGAAAGCACGATGGATTGATGACTTCGTTAAGTATATTGGACCCGAGTGGCAGAGGAAAGCCCAGGACCGTGAAAGTTGGAAGCATGCTGAAGAGGCCTTTATCCTGCAGTGGATCGATACAGGCTGATGATGATAATGATATATATATATATATATATATATATATATATATATATATATATATATATATATATATATATATATATATATATACAGCGTGACCCATAACTTATCCGCCATAGAATAAATGGTCATAGTAAATATGTTGGCAAATGTAGTCAATAAAAAGATATAGGGTGTTGAAAGTGAAACTAAATTTTCCAAAAATTGACACAATTTAAAAACCGAAGATATCAGGTTCAAAATCTGGCTAGTTCAGTTTTCAAATGCCACAAATCCTAACCTAACCTAACCTACTTTGTGTGGAATTAACTCGCTTATATTTTTTTACCCTATAAAGCTGGGTATATTTTGACCAAGGTATGGTATCGATGACCAAGGTATCCTTGGTTATCGATATCTCACGCCGTTTGCGAGAATATCGAATATTCCATATTCGAATATGAATTCCAGTTCTGGGAATGCAGTTTTAGGCATGACACCGTGAACCTTGGAGCATCGTGTGTTTGTAGTCGAGTAGTTTTTTAGAAACAGTGGTTCTGTAATTACCGTGCAACGTCTTTTCCGTCGACAATTCTACGTTGAACGCCGATGGCCAATTCCAGATCAAAACACGATACTCCGATTGGTTGAAATATTTCGGACTACAGGATCTGTAATGATGAGAAAATCACCTGCCCTCCCCCATGCCGTTCGGACACCAGACAATGTTGAAACAGTAAGAAGAGCGGCTCTTGCTAGTCCTCAGCATTCACTGTGGGTACTGGGCAGCAGAGAATCCACAAGAGCTGCGCCAAAGACCTCTCCATAGTGAAAAAGTGACAGTAGTGCGGAATTTCCAAATTACCTAATCCTTACTTTTTTGAAATGGAGTAAAAAACATTTTCTCTTAGAAGAACTTCAACGGCGACAAGAAAACATGAGGGAAGTGTTGTTCCGACAAGACGGTGCCACAGCTCACATGGCGAGAGCATCAACGGAATGTATTCGGCAAATGTTTCCTCATCATGTGATCTCCCATTTCGGCGATGTTTCTTGGCCGCCACGCTCTCCAGACTTATCTGTATGCGACTTTTTATGTGAGGTTATCTTAAGTCTAGAGTGTACACCAACAAACCACGCACGATACAGGAACTGAAAGTTGTTATTCCTCAACAAATCGCAAGAGTACCAAAAGAAATGATTTTGAGAGTGAAGCATAATTTTCAAAAAAGATTGCAAATGTGTGACCACTTTTATTACTTAATTTAGCTGTAACTACAAAAAAAAGATCTTAAAAGTAAACAATGTTATGCTTAGGTGAAATACATGCATTTCCTCTGCGCCACCATGTATATCATAACTTATAACAACATTAGTTGTAATTGTTGTTGTGTATTAATTGAACACCTTAACCAACACAAACAAATTTTAAAATTAAGATATGTACATTTTTCTTTATAGTCAGTCTGTCATATCATGCATTTTATATAAAATACCTAAACAAATATGTATTATTTAAAAAATGTTCCCTGATAAAATTATACTTTACCGATTGAGAAACGCAAAATATATGCCGCTAACATGTACGATCGTAAACACAGTTCGATATTGAGGTTTACGAGAGTTTTACCTCCCGTGCACCCAACGATAAATTTCGTACGAAACTCTCATACAAACGGTAACGGTCCTATTTAACGCTATTCATAAAAGCTAACAAAGAGGAATTATGTTTCTCGTTCTTTTCAATTCCATCCTACAAAAGGATGTTATTTATTTCGTAACTGGATAATAGCGATAGAAAATCCTGAAACGCCTGGAAAAAGATACCCTCTCTGAAATATTTAATTGCAGAGATAAGATAATGCTTAATTGATTTACAGACTATTTGATAATATAGATATAATTAATACTTTTTTTGAGAATATTTCGTTGTTAGCAATATACATGTTTTATTAATAAATATTAATAAATAAATTGGGCTCGAATTTCAATTTCAGAAAGTGCATTTTTAGCGATAGATAACAGTAGTACACAAGAAAATTAAAATTCTGAACATGTGAAGTAATACTAGCGTAACTTATCTATGAAAACGTCCTAAATATAAAGACTGGACAATAATTCTATGATCAAATTCCATTGTCAAAACGCACTGATGGCTCGTGGGTTTTTAAAGTGGGAGGGCGTAGAAGAAAATAGTGCTGCTGAATGTTTTTTTTGTTTTTCCCTTCCTTCTTTTTACTTTTCGTGCTATTGAAACCCTATACAGGAGGTGAATAGGAAAATGAGTTAAAGAAAAGAAACTGAGCGGAAATATAATATGGTGTTTTGTTTAAAAAATGCTGAGGAATATAACTTGTAATTGTCACGAATTTCTTCTTTTGTTGTAATAATCGCAAGTTAACTATAAGATGATGCTATATCATTCAAAATGAAAATTATCAATATAATGTGTCGGTAAAATCGAAATTACCCAAAACTCCTTCTTCGTTAAAACACACGACAATGCTTTATTTAGGATAATAAAAAATAACTAGATCTTGGTTAAGAAAATACCTTAATATTTAGATCAGATTTAGATAAACTACTGATGTTAACAGCGAAACGTCTATCGTGAGATTGCATAGAAATAATGTAATACAATATATAAGTCTATAATAATGTATAAGTCTTATTGAGTTCACTATAATTATCATCAATTGGAACCTGTGTTTCACCGTAAAACACTAAATTCGAAGCAATTTACTACTAAACACAAAATCGCCTTTTTAAACTACGTTATATTTATATAACAACCGTATTGGAAAAGTTGACTGAATGGAATAGGTCTTTTGTCCCGGTTCGATGTTTTTTACATTTATTTTTTAATGGTAAGCAAAATATTTAAAAATCTTCCAAATCAAGTACCTTACTTCTTTGATAAACTCAACACAATTCATAAGAAAAGTCAAAAAAATATAACTACCATAAGATATATGTTTTTGATGTCCTTACAGCTCCTTAACAATATTATGTGTGGAACAAAATTGTTTTCAGCTAATAATAGGTTTTACGAACAATAAAAAGGAATGAACAAGGGCAATCTTCTGACAACTTATTCATTAACAAATTTGAAACCTATGTTAATGATGTATTTTGTTAACCTGTAACCTAACTTGTAACCTAACTTTTTTTGTGACTAAAATTACAGACGGCAGCCATTCGCTGGATGCAGTTGGTTCGAAGATCACGGATGGATTGATTATACAGGCACATCAATAAGGGCGCCACCTAGTTCTTCGCAATCATAAAACAAACCTTTAAACTGGGAAAAGGTTAATCTCTGCCAAATAGACTCAATATCAGTAATAATAATAAAAACAAGCACAAATTCAGAGACCAACAAAAAAAGTAAAAATTAAAAAGTTAAACAATTGTAACACAAAAAAGAATTTAACTGTGATGTCTACAACTACCCCACTTAACTAGGCATAATAAAGATGAAAGGTTCGACATTAAACAAACATTATTGTAGTATAAAGGCTCTTATCTAGCATACTCGAAAAATTATCTAGCTTTATTAAATGATGGTAGACAAATAGTGATTGAGTAATGAGTGATTAATATGAGTGAAAATAATAATAAAATATAATAAAATAATATCTGGCCTTATCCTTTGTGGTGCAGTATATCTATCCAGCCTCCGGATAATCCAGTTAGTAAGAACTGCGATTACTAAATTATTCGGGGTCTAAAACGTTTAGAGTCCAAAACGTTTGGAGTCCAAAACGTTTGGATCATAAAATGTCTGGAGCCAACAATGGCCGGGGTCTAAAATGCCCATAGTTTAGAATGTCTATGGTCTAAAATACCCATAGTCTAAAAAGACCGGGTCCTAAAATAACCGGGTCCTAAAACCCTCTACAAAAATACAACAAAATAAGCCTGTGTAGGGCGGGCAGCTAATCAACATACCACTAATGCAGGAATTACTCAAGCAAGATTATCAGTGGCGCTGACTACTAGATGGATGTACGTCTTGTTGGCGTGGAAACAAGCGTTCAGCATGAGACGAGATTTTCGACTGTTTCGGTGGTCATCCCGAAGTATATAGTATATAGGTGCGCTTTGAACAAAGATATTTTTAAGATTTAGATATTTTTAGAAAAAAACACCACCACATGGCGATAAATTCCAATTATAGGTTCCATAATAAGATCAGTCATTGAAATTTTATGGTAGATAGATTAATATACTTTCCTTTAAACAAAGGTAATTACAACAAATAATTTAAATTAATTAAAATGAAGTTTTAGGATTAGAAGCAAGACGGCTATTTAACGACTGGACCTACAGCTTAACCTGGGTTCCGAATCACGGTCATCTGCTACCGAAAACCCCGGTCAGCACCCCCTCGAACTATCAACCCTTGGTTTCGTGCTTACCCATAAGTCTCTCTCGAAAAGCTTAGCGACTGGCGAGTGACCAACTAGGAAACCTCTCAGAAAGTATCCGGTCTTACCCAGCCTCGAACTGGAGAGGTAACTCCTTCTCAGATTTTAGGCTAACCTAGAAATATTCACAAACATTTAGAAAAAGTCCACAACCAAGTACAAGGATCGAACCCGATAACAACGCAAACCACCGTGTCGTCAGGCCGCCGCCTTAGGCAGCGCGGCTAGGGTAGTTCCAATTAAAATTAATTAGTAAAGTATCCCAAGTAAATAGTTGCGAGGGTCGCTATTTATGTATCCGGAATTGCCAACAGTGGTATTGCTAGGCGCCATGTGATAAAACTTTTGAGAGTTTTCGTGCGATAATTTACTACAACTTTTGACGTCAATTATCTCAACAACAATGCTTCAATTAACTCACTCCGACTTTTGGTGATGAAACTCCATCAAATACCACTGTATATAGGTTTAGTAAATTGAAACGTGACCGTTGTTCGCTCACGGACGAATTTAAAGAAGGTCATCCAAATTCGGTTGCTGTGCCAGAAAACATTAACACTGCACACGAACTGATAAAGCAAGATCATCATATGACATACCATGAGATTGAGGCATCCCTGGGCATTAGTACAGAAGCATTCAAATAGAAAAATGTAAGAAAACCATGAACGGGGATAATGGACCTACCTGGTATTCCATTCAGTCAACTTTTATAATTATTGATGTAACGCTTAGACAACTTCATGACTCATGATTTTTACACGATTCAATAGATACGGTTATCATAAATAGAACATAGTTTAGTTTTGGAATTAGACTGAATCATCTTGTGATGCTGCTAATATGGTAAGCAAAACGCGGGTCGAGATATTTAAAAAAGTGAAAAAATGATAACAATTTATCAATTGAAAAGCGCAAAATATATTCCCCTAACTTATACGGCCGTAAACACTATTGGGTGTTGAGTTTTACGAGAATTTTTTCTACCGCCCCTCCAACGATAAATTTCGTACCAAACTTCCATCTAAAAGCCATCGGTCCTATTTAACGCTATTCATAAAAACTAACAAAGCGGAGTTATGTTACTCGTTCTTTTCAGTATCAACCTACAAAGGGATGATATTTATTTTGTAACTGGATGAAAGCGTTGGAAAATTCTGAAGCACACAGAAAAAAATGCTGGATCAATTATTTAGAGATATATTAGAAGACAATATTTTGCTCATTTAATTTCAGTTTACTATCATTTCAATTTTCATATAATTTCAGGCTTAACACTTTTGAAAAATGATGCAATGACACACGTTTTAACACTTTTTATTGAAAATATTTCGTTGTTACAGATCATTTATTAAGCCTACGTTCAGTTTTCAGTTTCGACAAAAAAATCGTAATTTATAAATACCTGAAAAAGTTGCAATTGTTTATGTCCAACCGGTCGCGTTGGCTGCGACGGTAAGGCCGGATACCTTCTGAGAGGTGTTCTACGTTAGTTACTCGCCAGACGGTAGGCTTCCTAATAGACCTAAGGTAAGGACCTAGGGTAAGCACAAAAGTAAGGGTTGATAGCCTGAGGGTGCTGCTAGCCTGAGTTGTCGGCGACTGATGACACTGGTTCGGAACCCACGTGCAGCTATAGGTACAGTCGCTAAATAGCCTGTGATGCTGACGCGCCTCTAATTCAAATACCTTTACCTTTACCTTTACCTTAATGTCCAGAACATTAAAAATTCCAAGTAAAATTAGCATACCTTAGTAGATATTATAATCCTAATATTTAGGGTGTCTTCACATCTTTGAAGAAGCCCTAAATACTAAAATTAGAGAAGTTTATAGTTAAATTACATTTTCACGTTTACTTATTATGTTACAACTTCCTTCCATCAATGTCAATTTTTTTTTTATTTCTTGATCTCTTGAGCACTGTCATATAATCTATTTTTAAAGTATTATTCTTTGTCAATCCACTTTTCCTTGGCCTTCCTCACATTTTCACAGTATCACAGTATCACAGTTTCACAGTATCACAGTTTCACAGTATCACAGTATCACAGTTTCACAGTATCACAGTTTCACAGTATCACAGTATCCTTTTTATTACTCTCTGTTTACTCCGAGACTCACCAGCTAATAAATCATTTTATTAATACTAAAGGGTTATCAAATAAGAGCTACATATTTTTAATTTGAAATAAAAACAAAACGATATATCAACGTATTTTTTATAATTTTAAATATTGGATCATGGAATTTTTATTTCAAAATAATTTCACATAAATAACCACCTCTAGATTTATTTTTAATGTCCACACATAAATTGGCATTAATTTTACCAGTGACATGAATAATATTTGTTATGGTCATTGAGAGTTTGTGGTTTATCATTCCTCATTCCCAACGAGATATATGGCATGTTGTACCATCTTGTTGAAATCAAATGTCATATAGATCAAATTCATGTTTCGGTAACATTCTCCATTAACAATAACAGCATTTCCATTTTCATTTTCAAATAACTACGGTCTAAGACATACTGTCCAACTCCAGACCATAAACTACATATAATTGTTAATTTTTGTGGATGTAAAGGTGTTTCAAGAAAAGTATGTGGCTTTTCTTCACTCCAAATGCGACTATTTAGCTTATGATGAATTTTTCGTTAAAGATGATTTTTTTGTTTTGTTAATGTTTACCTGCGAAATATCTACGCAACAATTGGTTTAGTTTGAATTTTTGGGTTAACTCAATTTTATACGCCTTAAAATGCAAATATTTATGAAAAATATTCCATGTCGTGCCATAAAAAAGCCCAAGTTATTAAAAACGACGTGTAATTGATTGTTCTGGATTTTCATTAACACATTGGTTCACAGCTTGGATTTTTTCAGCAATATGTTTAAGTTTTTGACACGTTGAATTTATAGCGAATAGTAAACTGTATAACTCGATTATGTTGACCATAAATTCCGTGTAAGGCACGTAAAGCAGCCCGAATAGATTCAATGTTTGTTATAAATTTAAACAAGTTGTATACTCTGCGCATCTATGTATCTTTTCATGGTGATTTGTCAAACAATACTAAACACAAATATCAATTTTGGTCGGTATAAGAGAAAAAAATGACTGCAATGACGTTTTACAAAAGTATATAGTACTAGTTTGATAACTCTTATCGATGTGATCGTTGGACGTTGATATTTCCGTTTTACCCAAAATATTTTTTCTCCATATATTAATGTAGATATTTTTATTCTCACATTTCTTGTTTTTCTTTCTTTGCATTCATTATCCATAACTCCGAATCGTAACGATACTGACTTCAACTTCAAAAGTTTTAATAGCATTCCTATGTTTAGCAGTTTTGCAAGCACTTTAGCAACTACGTCCAGCAACACTATACGTCTGTAATGTTTGCACTTTGATCACCTTTCTTAAAAATCAGGTTTCTACTCACCAATTTTGTACTTGGTTAGTTATTTGTTTCATATGTTCCTTATATGAACCTAATATAATATTATAACCTTTATTTGCTTCGCGTTTTGCTGTTTTGTTTATTTTATGTTTTTGTTTTTTAACCACTTGATAGAAATTCCTTATAATATTATTTTCTTATTGTATTCTATTCATTTTCTCGTTCTATTCCTAAAAAACACTTAATTTTAGTCGTTAGTTCAACTTTTTTTCGCGTCTTCTCTTCAGCGTTACATTACAGCAGTTTATATCTGAGTTCGTTCTTCAGTTATTTGTTTCCACTATTCATCCTGGAATTGATTTTTAAATTATTTCATTAATGCTGTCTTTTTAAGTTCGGATTTACTATTCTTCTATGGACTGTGCTTGTGCTTATAATTTTTCTATTTTTTCTTGTTGTGTATCTTTATACTCTGACTGTTTATTTGAATTCATGGTTTTCTTACTTTCTTCTATTTGAATACTTTCATACACATCCAAAGCCCTTTTACACTTTTAACTGAAATATATATATATATATATATATATATATATATATATATATATATATATATATATATATATATATATATATATATATATATATATATATATATATATAAGAAAAAGGCACCCCTATATTTTCGCTATTTGTAGAAATACAGAATTGAATTTTTGGACAGCCATACAGGTTGAAGGGTCACATTTTTTAAGATACTCAACTAAAATCTGAACTTTAAACTCTGCCTACTACGAATTCACAAACAGGGTCATTTCTCGATATTTGCTTTTTAAAAATTTAAAAATTCGCATTTATAATTTTTTCGTTATTTTTGTCTATACACAAAATTATTTCAAGTTTATTTTTTAATTTGTTAATTAGTGTGCCATGGAAAATAATAATTTTACATTACAGTTAAATGTCAGTAAGATTTAACTATGAGTTTATTGCATTAAGTTCTAATCAGTGATCACAGAATTAAAATGCCATTGACTTTAAGAGAAAAAATCGAAATAATCCGGTTGTTTTGTAAATTTTCTCGTAGTAGCAGAGAAATTGCTGCAGAGTTTAACATGATACATCCCCAACGTGCTCCCATTACTCATGTAAAAGCAGCCGCTATAAGTGATCTTTACAATGAAATGGCAAGTTCAATGGCAGAGTTGTTAAAATCCATCGAAAATATCAACCTCATCGAATACACCCGCATCCTGAGGATAACGATATATTGGCGGCAAACCGAGCAAATCCATGCATGAGCGTTCGAGATTTATCGTCTCAACTGAATATTAGCAACGGTAAAATCAGAAGATGTTATGTTTATCACAAAATCAAGCCCTATAAACCAAAGTTCTTACATACCTTGAACGAAGGTGATGATAATAAAAGATTAGACTATGTTTACTGATGTGACTACATTCATCACTAATGGGGTTTTATCGTCTCAAAACTATAGATACTGGGCCAAAGGTAATTGTCACTGGGTTTTAAATTGTAAAGACCAATATTTCCAGAAAGTCAATATCTGGTGTTGGATTTTAGGAAACCAAATAATTGGTCCTTTTTTCTTTAATGAATCAATGCATGCTGGTCGTTTAGTTAACTTCTTTGATGGGGAATTTTGGGATGCAATTGAAAATCTTCCTCTTAATGTGCGACATGATATACATTTGCAGCTAGATGGTGCATCCATGAACAATTCAAGGATTGTCCATCAATGGTTGAACCAAAAATTTTCTATGCGGTGGATAAGGAGAAACAGTCCATTTCAACAGGAGCCTCCTAGGTTTCCCGATATTACAACCCTCGATTTTTATGCGAAATGGCCAAAAATAAAGTTTATAAAACAAGGCCGAAGTTTATAAAACAATCGAGATGAACCTTTTGCCAGAATAAGGCAAGCCTGTCAAGAAATCAGCATACCGGAACTTAGATAACTTTATTATTATTAACTTTTTTCGATGTATCTAACGCGAAGAAAAATATCGGAAATTGACCCTGTTTGTGGATTCGTAGTGAGCTGAGTATACAGTTCGGATCTCAGTTGAGTATCTCAAAAAATGTGACCCATCAATCTATATAACTGTGCAAAAATTCAAATCAGTATTACTTCTCAAATAGCGAAAATATGGGAGTGTGTAAGGGCAATTTAAAACAGTGCAATGAACAATTTAAACGCAGATATCTAGAAATCGGCAACTCGGAGAAACATTTACAAGGTATACCTTATTTATATAAAAAACATGAAAAAAATTATATTTTTAATAAAAATGCAAATAAACACTAAGGCCCAAAAATGTTGTAACCTTTCAAACGTAGAAAAGTGTCACAGACAGCGCCCTTTCCAATATACATAAACATTTTTGAGACATTTAAATTTACTATCTTAAAATACTACTCACTACCAAATTTCGTTCCAGAAAAATACTTTTTAAGAAATTTACTGATGAAAATTGAAAATAAAATTATAACTTTAACACTGTATTTTGGTTACAATTAACTTTTGGACTAAGGTAAGTTGAGTTAAATCGCAATATTTTTACTCAAAAAATCTGCAGTTTTGCTCTGTACCATTAATTAGCGGAGACATTAAATTAACGAACCGGATAAATGACCATTTCATTTAGTCAACGTTTTCGATTATTAATGTCACGTTTAGTTACTTCACGGTTCATGATTTTTTACACGCTTCATTAAGTACAGTTTTCATACAAACAAAACATACTTTAGTTTTAGAATTATATTTAATTATCTCCTAATGATGTTAACATCGTTAGCGATACGCACGTCGAGAAGTTTAAGAAGTTAATTTAGGTGCTTAGTAGTAAATCTCTTCGGGTTTATTGTGTCACTTGATAGATTCAAATAGAAGAATTGATAAAATTATTAAGTTTTATTTCTTCAACGTTATCACAGAACCTAACAACATTTGTCAGTTTCATACTCACCAAAGAATGCAAAAAAAATATTTAAATTAAGATGAATAAAAGTTTCCTTTATAGATAGACTGTAGTTTTGTATTGGCGACATAAACGGCAGTGATGTTTATCGAAAAATATTCAGCCATAAAACAACACTCTACCGATTGAAAATCGCAAAATATATACCGCTAACTTATGCGGTCGTAAACACTGTTCGATATTGAGTTTTATGAGATTTTTTGCTTCCAGCACAACAAATTTTATACGAAGCTCTCACTCAAACGGTAAAGGTTTTATTTGACGCCATTCATAAAAGCTATCAAAGAAGAATTATGTTTCTCGTTCTTTTGAATTTCTACCTACAGAGGAGATAATATTTATTTCCTAACCGGATGATTACGCCCGAAAATCCTAAAATGCTTTGAACATATATGTTATATCTGAAATATATAAACAATGTGTTATCTGTTCCCAGATTATACCTGCAGAGATGTTGCAGAAAAAAATATGTTCATGCCACGGATTTATTTTCGTTTTAATCTAGGCACATTATTAATTAAAGATTTTGTCATCCATACACATTTAGATCCAGAGCATTTTTTAATGGTATGTTACTACAGATATTTAAAAAATCAAACATTTGTATCTAATCTAATTATCTTTTTAAACAAAAAAAATCACTGAAATATTAATGTATATATAATACATAAAAAAAATTCTACCTATTTCAATTATCTGACATTTGAACACATTTAAGAGAGTCGTTTCAACACACAACATTAATTTAACAAACTTAACAATCTTAATAAACTAAAAATTATAAAGAGCTTTTAATATTGAGCTAAAATTTTGATATGCTGAATGTCTGAACAGGGTATTTCTTTATAATCATGTGTACGATTTTCAGCATGTTTGAGCAGTATTTGGACATTCCAGTAAAGAATAATTAGAGAGAGAAAGAAAGAGGAATTACTGATCGTCTCGTCGACTTATTGCCATTCCTTCATCCGCCATCCAAAGCATCAAGAAGCATCTTCGAAGACCGGTTTCTGGTCTTAAGCCGTCATCAGTTCGGCTCAAATTGAACGCCTGGAGACCGGATAAAGGAACGACTAAAGCCTTAACCATATATTAGCAAAGCACCTTGTCTCTACGAACCCACTACATGATTTTATATATATATATATATATATATATATATATATATATATATATATATATATATATATATATATATATATATATATATATATATATATATACACATAAGCTGAGAATTATTAGAGTCTATAGTCTAACTTTCAAAAACATCAATGAGTAGGTTAAAAGCTTCTATGAATACCTAAATAAAACAATCGTCAGAAATAAAACACATCACTATATACTAATATGAGACAGAAATGCCAAAGTAGGAAAGAGAGAAATGAGTGAATATTGAATGGGTCAATTCGTGATAGGAGTAAGAAACGTCAGAGAACACACACTGGGTAACTTCGTTCCATGTAAGATGACGAGCATCTTCTTTAAGGAGGAAATTAAAAGTAACACTGGGATAAGCCCAAACGAAAATAAATACAAATGAGTAATTTTTTGGCAATAAATCAAAAACATATAGTTAACATATAGTTATCATATCTAATAGATGCCTTGTAGGAAACCATCTCTTACAGATATGATAATACATAATAAATTATATTATTCCTATTCACAAAAGAGAGCGGGATTTAATTCGTTTATATATAGACTCGTATACATCCTAATTTTACTAGATAGTTTATAATAAGTAATTAAATATCATTAAATAGACCCTGATGAACAACGATAGTGATATGACTAAATAATAGAAATATAATTAATAAAAAATGCTACAATTAAACCATTAATTTAATATATACTGTCACTAATAATTAAAATAACACACTTACATATACAAGAAAAATAGCTGAACTAGTTACAAAAGGATTATCACAGACAAATAATTCAAAAATTGTCTTCAAAATTAATAATGTTTTAGTGCGTTTTATTAAAAATAAGAAATATCAAATCATTAATTAAAATAAATAAGGAGTAACATAAAACATAAAAGAAGTTTAATTCAAAAACTCAATAAATACCATTATACTAACAATTAAATATGAGAATATCATACTTTTGATAAAATTAAAATTAAAATTCGACATAATGTAAATAAATCTAAAAAACTAGATCTCTTAGAGAGTTTAAAAAGTATCAAAAGGTAAAATTGAGGTATTTTGCCAAATAATCACCAACAACGGATTTCTAAACAGTATCATTTATTGTGCTATAAAATTGTGACTTACTTTTAAGGTAGTAATTAATGTATCTTACAATATCTTTTCTGAAGAAGGGTGGGTGCTGAAATAATTGTCATTTAATTTTCGAATATAGAGGAAATTTTAGTCATTTATTTACCATCGACTATCTCAGTTAAAGGAATTAATTTGATTAACAAAATAAAGATGGACAGATAAACCTAAAATGAAGAGAAAATGATTATGATAACCGAATAGTAGTTTTCGAAATGATTTAAAAGCTGAACGATAAAATAACAGAAGATTGTAACACTGCCATTGTAGTAATAATATACAGAAAAGGAGACAAAATAAAATTAGAAAATTGTAAACCTATACATTCATTTTGCTAAGTATATATGAACTATTAAACTAGAATAAATTTACTACTAAAAATCAAATAACTTTTTTAAACTTCTCCTAACATGGTTTCGATCATCAGAATTGATATGAACTACTGTCAAAAATAATTATCAACGGAACTGAAAAGGCTACAGAATGTAATATTGAATTCCAAATGACATGTGTAGATTATAATGTACTAATATTAATAATTAATTTCCTCTGAACATGTAGATTTTTTCAATATATATATATATTGGACTTATTGAGTAAATTTATAAAAAGGCAATAAGTCATAATATACAATACACTTTAACGGATAAAATATCAATAAAACGACAAATTCGATAAGGAAATTCATTATCGCTAAAAACTTTGATACTTGAAGATGTCTCACAAGAAATTAAATAAGAACGATAAATGCCTCAGCATTAATGGATAGCAACTGAATGTTCTAAGTTAACCGACCACATTGCGAACAACAACGATAAAAGATAAATTGGAACAAGTTGAGCTAAGAATAGAATTCTAAAAAAAGATATTTAAGCAGTCGATGCCTAAGGAAGAATCAAATTAGGCATTGTAAACAATCTAAAAATTTAACGTGACACAACGATCTATGAAAAAAGAAATATTGAAATAACATTTCAGAGATAAGAAAATATTAAAATAAATTAGAGAGCAATAATAAAGGGAGGATATAGTGGAAAAGATTGTCAAGAAAATTAAGATGGGCAGGTCATATCGCACGAATGCCAGAAGAATGGTGCCCTCTAATTTGTTATTATGTTTATTAGAACTTTGTTTGACGAGTTGACCAAAGCAAGGATGTGCCTGATATTTTTCATATTTAACTCATTTCTTATGACTCGGATATATTAATCCTTTTTGTCACTCTTCAGATATCTACCCACTGTTCCAGATGTTCACTATTAATTGATAAATGGTTTTTTTTCTCTTGCATACAAGTTTGGTCTTCCTTCTCAGACTCTCGTATTTTTCTATTTTTGCTTTTCTCTGTAGGATACTGTTACTGTCTTCTGTATCCGTTCTTGGCTTGAATCCGTTGTTGGCTGTTATGTGGCAAAATACCTAAATTTTACCTTTTGATAATTTTTAAACTCTCTAAGAGATCTAGTTTTTTTAGATTTATTTACATTATGTTGAATTATAATTTTAATTTTATCAAAAGTATAATATTCTCATATATAATGGTTAATATAATGGCATTTATTGAGTTTTTGAATAAAACTTCTTTTATGTTGTTCGTTGAACCGAGAGAAAGATTTAGCCCGTTTAATAAATATAGACTTTTGGACAAGAACCATACTTAATTAATAAACTCCTGAATAATTTTGATTAATGATTTGATATTTGTTATTTTTAATAAGACACGCTAAAACATTATTAGTTTTAAAGGCAATTTTTATTTGTTTGTGATTATTCTTTTGTAATTAGTTCAGTTATTTTTCCGGAGCCACATTAGCTGTGGTGTCTAAGGCGTCACGCCTTACGCTACGGCAGTTAATATGGAGTGGGTTCAAATCCCGTACTAGGCAAAAGAAGTTTTTCTAAAATTTTTGTGAATATTTCTAGGTAAGAGTGTAAAATCTGACAAGGAATCACCCCTCAGTCACGCCAGTTCGAGAGGCTGGGTAAGGCCGGATGCCTTCTGAAAGGTTTTCTACGTTGGTCACTCGCCAGTCGGTAGCTTTTCAAGATACTTTCGGTTAAGCACAAAACCAAGGGTTTATAGCCCGAGGGGGTGCTGACCGAGGTTTTCGGTAGCTGATGACCGTGGTTCGGAACTTACGTTAAGCTGTAGGTCCAGTCGCTAAATAGCCTTCTCAGTTGCTGATGCGCCTCTAACCCCAAAACTTTACTTTTAGTTATTTTTCCTTTATATGTAAGTGTATTATTTTTATTATTAGTGACAGGATATATTAAATTAATGGTTTAATTGTAGCATTTTTTATTAATTATTATATTTCTATATTATTATATTAATTATTATATTAATTATTATATTTACGAATTAAATGCCGCTATCTTTTATGAATAGAGATGATATAATTTATTATGTATATCTGTATTGATATACATAATAAATTAAGGGATGGTTTATTTCAAGGCATCTATTCTATATGATGATGTTAACTATATGTTTTTGATTTATTACCGAAAATTTACTCATTTTTAGTTTTTTCGTTTGGGCTTATCCCAAAAGTGTTTCTTTTATTTTTCTCCTTAAAGAAGATGCTCGTCATCTTACATTGAACGAAGTTACCCAGTGTGTGTTCTCTGGCGTTTCTTACTCCTATCACGAATTGACCCAGTCAATATTCACTCATTTCTCTCTTTCCTACTTTGGCATTTCTGTCTCATCTTAGTATATCGTGGTGTGTTTTATTTCTGACGATTGTTCTATTTAGGTCTTCGTAGAAGCTTTTAACCTCCACATTGATTGAGTATAGACTAATAATTCTCAGCTTATGTCTTTAAAAAATTTCTAGAGTTATGTGAATTTGGTATATCTAATTTGTATATACAATAAATCATTAATTATGTTGTTATTGTTTTCTATTGCATCCCGATAGTGGTAGAACAAATTTCAATCAGTGATCGGTGATCAATTTTTTTGTAAATTATTTTTTATTTAATGATCATAAAAAACAGACACTAAATAAGGAAACCCGAACGACGACAAATTCTCGTTAAATCGTTCACAGTATCAAGAAGGCGAGCCTAATTTTCCTTTTTCTGCCACATCTTCGAACTTTTCAATCTGGGCAAAACTGCTATTGAATCGGCGCTAAACTTGGACGGTTATTGCTTATTTAGGCATCCCGTATTTGTAACGTTTCCTTGAATAGGCCTTGATTAACCCATTGAAGTTAGGAAACGGCGACGTTAAGAACGCCACCAAAAAGGAATTCGATAGAAAAATGGTCCCCCGATGAAACGGGCATGGTAGAAAGGGGCGGGATCGGTATTAGCGTACGATTTAAAGTTTTCTTTTCATCAGTAGCTTACTTGCCTCTTGAATCTAGTAAGATTAAATTGAAAAAAAAATCAATTACGCTGTTACTTTAAAAAATGTAGACCATTAATAATTGGAATATAATAAATTAGCATGTCTTCAATATTTTAAATGTGCATCGATATATTGACAAGACGATAACAATGATATTGTTCTATATACACTTATAAACAAAAAAGTTTAGCTAAGGTTACCCAGTGGTGTTCCTTAGAATTTTCTCAGTTTCGAGTCTTCCTATTATGCCACGTTGGATTGTTTGGACAGTGCCTCTTAGCACCTTGTTCTGGAAGGATGTATGATTTCATTTATTTTATTTTATTTTTTGTTGCTAACACTAGCACAATCTCAAAGTTGATTGCCATTTGTCCAGTTAGGTTTTTAAGACCTATTTATATATAACTCAGAAAAGTCAACTATCCTGTATCCCTCGGTTTACTTGATTATCGAAAGATATTTGGCAGCTAAAATGGAAAAAATTATGGTAAATTCTGAAATGGGAGTACCAGTTCCCCTGATGGCTTAATTTGTCATCTATACGAAAAATAAAGAGCAATTGTAAAAATAGAACGTCAATAAGGAAAGTAGATAAGGGTGCATCATATTGCCAATTATATTCAACCTTTATAGTGAAATATCGAGGATTGGATGGGTAGTGCCAGTATTGGCGGCATTAAAATAACTAACTTAAGATATGCCGATGACAGTACACTATTACGGTCTCGAAATAAACGAGGAGAAAACGAAAACAATGGTTATTGACTATCAAGACAATAATATGCCCAACATCGATCAAGTAGATCCATTCAAGGTAATGAGCCAAGAGCTATCTTGGGACTTTAAAATAAAACGAAGGCAGTAGTATCATAGGATCATAAAAAGATGCTAAATAGCAAAAAATGCAATGCGAAGTTTGCAGAAGATCTGGAGAGATTGAGATATAACACAGAACACAAAGAAAAAGAGAGCAACATTCCGTATACATGGACCATTAAAAAAACTAGATTTTGAAGTTGCTCTGATGCCCTTTTCATCTCAGCTTCGGGCCTAAGTTCATACCCAGATACTTAGCTGTATTTTTTTATTAAATTATATCGTTGTTAATAATAATTGTCATCTGTTCAGCGCGTCTATTTGTAAAGTTTGCATGCGGTGATTCATTTTCGTAAAGAATAACGCACCCGCATATTATACATCCCTTTACTTTCTTAAGAAAAGTTTTTCATCAGATTCTTGTTCAGTTCTTTCCACCGGTAAAACGTCAGTTTTGTCAACAAAAGTAGAAGTGGTTGTTTATTCTGTTATTAATATATCAAAAGTGTATAGTAAATACAGTAGTAAACCTTGAACACTGCCTTGAGGTATATTATTATTAGTTTCCACTCAGAGTACTCGTCTTCATATTTAATTCTGTACATTCTTTGAAAGGAATATAACTTCAGTAGAACGCAGTCCTGCTTTTGTCGAAATTCGCTGTATTAGTTCTAAATTTTGCTACAATAATTCGAGTTTTTGATCTAAACTTTTTCGGTCTTCTCGAACTTTCAAATCACAATACTGGTTTTTAATTGCTTGGTATGAATGAATAGATTCATTGAATACATAAGTCATATTATAAATTTCGTACCTAGAAACTCTTTTTGCAAAGACATTATTACAAGATTTTTATTACAGATCTCATTTAAATCTAATCAGTTTTTAAATAAATACCAAAACCACATAAATCTTGAACAAAACAAGGCGAATATTGGAAACTTTGCGATTATAATAACAGTGTATGAGAACTGAACAAAAATATTTTTTTATTTGTCAGTCGGAAACTACTATGGTACTAATATCATATAAAATTTACTAGTTCACCATTTGTATAGTGATTCTCACTTAGGATTTACACGTTCACATTCATGTTCACGTTCGCACTCAAATTTGGTCCCAAGATTTTCAACTGCTAAAAATGTGATTTTTTTTTATTGTTTTCGATTATAAGAATTTCGAAATTATGAAATATAAAGAAATATGACTAAATGCATAGAAATTCATTTCATTTCTGAGAAATCACTCATTTTTAGAAATTTTATTTTTTATAAATAAATCTTGTGAATATGCTCTTCAATTCAAAAAGCTATAGTACTTCTTAATAAACGGAAACTTATATTTTCAAATTTATATCGCATACTTACAAAAAATTTCGTTGTCGATCACAATACATTAATTTACATGTTTTTTCGGATGTTGAAAATATTTACTATTATACTGATTATTTCTTTCTAAGAGAGATTCTAGATATAAAGAGAGATTCTAGATATAAAATAATTCCCTACGAGCTCAATACGTTTATTCATTCAAAACCCGCCCAAGAAACGGTAATACTAACGGATTAGAAAGAAATGACGTAATGTTCCATATTAGGTATATATAAAACTTGCAAATTTTTTGAAACAAAAATTCGTAAACAAAAGTTGAGATGAAAATGGAAGCATTACTGTGTTTTAAATGTATACCTCGGATTTAATTTGCCTGACTTGATAATATTTTATTATGTCCATTCCACTAGAAATGACAAAGAAAGAAACTTATCCCCAAAAAAATTATCACTCCAATTATTCTACCATAACGAGACACAAAATACCCAATATTTAATTACAATTGGTACATAGGTTGTCCATTTCTGTGATCTCTTTCCTTACTTTCTTTATATGAATATATATTTTATGGGTCCCTCTTCCCTGTGTCCCATTTCCCTTGCTCCTGTCAGCTTATTACAGCTTTGTGCCTGAATCATCACCTTCCTTTTTCTCCTCATTAAATTTTCTCTAACGAGTAAATCAATAATTTGTCTGATTTCTCCTGTGAAATTGATTTCTATAATATAGTTAGCCATTTATGTTCGTAAGTAATTAGTATGTAATTCCAGGCTGACTTTTAATCGTGCTTTAGTAGTAATTAATATAGCGATCAAAAAACTCAGTAAATAATCTAGTCATTGTATTTAAAAATATTATTTAAACTAATTCCACACTTTATTCCAAACTGTACAATGCTACTTTATTCAACAATAACTATTTGGTGTCCCAAAGATTAAGACGGTAAATATTCAGCTCTTATTTTTCTAGAAAAATTTATGGCAAAAATTATGGAATAAGTGTTTCATTGTCACCTCTACTTTACCACTATGTTCCACAGACCATAAACCGGTAAGTCTTCTTTTTTCACTATATAACTGCAGATAAGCTTGGTGTGTCCTATCTTACGATATATATATATATATATATATATATATATATATATATATATATATATATATACAGTGTGTGGCTTTTAAGATGAAGACACCCCCACACCCCCATATCCCCGCTATTTGAAGGAATACAGATTTGAATTTTTGCAAGTCATACAGGTGGATGGGTCACATTTTTTAAAATACTCAACTGAAACCTGAACTTTAAACTGAGCTTACTACGAATTTATATAAGGTCAATCCTGAATATTTTACTTCGCGTTAGAGATATGGAAAAAGATTATTAGAAAAAGTTATTCGAAATATTATTTTAACCTTATATACCGAGTTTCATGATAAAATTCGCATTTTTAATTTTTTTATTATTTTGATCTATACACAAAATTATTACAAGTTTATTTGTTTAATTTGATAATTAGTGTGCCATGGTGAGTAAAAACTTGACGCATTTTCATTAGTGTCATGTATTCAAATATTTCAGTAAAAGAAATAGCACTTACAAAGGAATAATTATTATATTATTCTTGGAAAACAATTTTTGGTAATTGATCAAATTTAGGAAAAATTATATAGTATATAATAATAATTTTCATAATACAAATAATTAACTATCAAATGTGATCTCTCACAACCAGTCCTCCGTCTATTCGAATACATTTTTCGATTCTTTTACGATTCTGTTGTAATAATTTTGTGTATAGACCAAAATAAAGACAAAATTAAAAATGCGAATTTTGTCATGAAACTCAGTATATGGAGTTAGAATAATATCCTGAACAACTTTTTCTAATATTTTTTTCCGATATATCCAACGCGAAGCAAAATATCGAGTATTGACCCTGTTTGTGAATTCGTAGTAGGCTTAGTTTAAAGTTCAGATTTCAGTTGAGTATCTTAAAAAACGTCACCCATCAATCTGTCTGACTACAAAAATTCAAATTTGCATTCTTTCAGATAGAATATATGGTGGTGTCTTCATCTTAAATGCGACACACTTTATATATACTTATTTTACTTGTGTCACTATCTTGTACTGCTTCTCATGCTATCTGTCTGTCAGTGCATTTCCTTCCATTGTAATGTATGATCGGAACTTATGCAACTTTAACGTCCTTTAGAATGATTCGAACTATGTAGATGATTCAATAGATGTTTGTACTATTGAATGACTTGAATATGGACTCTGTATTGCCGTGACTACACTAAGCGATTCCATGATTAGACTAACTCTCCTTAACGTCCTCAGAAACTTACAACAATGCATATTTTACTTCTGTGTAAACGCGTTTTAATTCAAATGTTTTCTTACCATTTCCAAAGTCGAACCTATTCCCAGGTCAGTTATAAATTTAAATTTTTAAATAGTATACGAGCATACCGCGAATAAAACCTGAAAAATCAATTATATTTGTATTGTTCAAAAAGGAACATTTGAGGATCGCCCTTCTTTTTGCCTTTGAACTGAACAAATGCTGTGGAAGTTCAGGACATGATTTATACAGCTTGACGAGATAATGATGTTTCGTGCTGTATTTTTACGGTGGTTTCAGCTATTCCGAATTGAAAATGTAAACTTTAATGATGCAGAACGACCGAAACAGTTAAAAAAATGAAGGATGAAGAATTGGAAGCACTGCTGGAAGTAAAATCCTTATCGTAAACTGCTAAAGCTCAAACAGGGACTCGGAATAACATCGCAAGCCATTTATAAACATTTACGCAAGCTTGATAACTCACAGTTGAGCTCACAATTGAGAATTTGAGAACACGCTTTCATGCTGTTATATCATTGCTCTCCATATTCAAAAGTAGAACTTGTTGCATAATATTGTGACCTGTGATAAAAAGTGAATCCTATACGTTAATCCAGAGTACTGCAAAACCAAATATCCACACCAAAAAGCTGTTATGTATAAGCTGGTATCAGCTGAGCATCTGCATTATGAATTACTCCAACCCGGTCAAAGGGTGACTGCTAACTGTTATCAGAAGTAACTGATTCGTGTTAGTGACGCTGTGGAGGAAAAAGAGACATTTGACTGGTAAGAGAAGACGGAAAGACTTTTTGAATGTTGCTTTAGGATAACAAAAAAGACTGATAAAAGGATGGAAACATTCACCGAATTGGGCTGGAAGATTTTATAGCACCTAGCGTATTCCACAGATTTGGCCCCTTTGGATTTTCATCCTTTCTAATCCCTGCAACATTTTATGGTTTATAGCCACTTCACTTTTCTTGAGAAAGTCAAAAAAAAGTTTCAATGACTTTATAATATCAAAACAACCAAGTGTATCTTGTTGACAATTCATTGCGGTAGAGAAAAATATCATTCGAAGAAATTTAGAAACTTAATTTTAATTGAATGAACGGGATTTTTGGGATTTAGAGCAGTGGAAACGAAATCGAATAGAAGCTAATAGCTGAAATTGCTAAACCGAATAGACTCTTAAAATCACTTGTACAAAATGCTGCTTGTTATAGTCTGTGCTTTGTGTTGCATTGGATGACTTTAAAACAGAAGACGTTGTTAATTCATATGCAATAGATCCATAAATGTTGTTGAACTTTCGAAAGCTCAGTTAATATAATTGTGAATAAATTCAATATATTACGAATTTTGAACACAATATTTATTTTATTATGAAAAATCTTAAATTGAAAGCCCTTACAAAAGATCACTTTGTACGTTAGCTTGTTTTTCAAAACAAAAATTTTGTACTGGAAAAGATGATATTATTTTCTTTATTTTGTAGGGCTCGATCTTTTGTAGGGCAAAAGGTTTTATTCTGCATCATTGAAGTCTCCATTTCCAATTCGGAATTGCTAGAATCACCGTACAAATACAATACGGAACACCATTATCTCATCAAGCTGTAATAAAATGATGTCCTGAGCTTCCACAGTATTTTTTTTTTTCAGTTCAGAGACAAAAAGAAAGCAATGCCTCAAATGTTGCTTTTCGCATATATAACTGATTTTTCAGGTTTTATTAACGGTATGCTCATTCACCATTTAAAAATTTAAATTTACAACTGACCTCGGAATAGGTTTGAGTTTGGGACTGGTAAGAAAGCAATCCAATTCCAAACATCAAAAGCCCTTTACACTGCTGTAAAATATACATTGTTGTAAGTTTTTAAGTATGTCAAGAACAGTTCGTCTCACCATGGACTCGTTCAGTGCACTCACGGTAATACAAAGTCGATATTGAAGTCATTCAATAATACAAAAATTTATCGAATCATCTACATAGTTCAAATAATGATAAGGGCGTTAGATTTATAGCAGTCCCATCATACGTTGGAATGGAAGGAAATTAGGTGACTGATACATTAGCATCAGAGAGAAGCAGTACCATATACTGACACTGTCATTATAGATCATTGTCCACAATGACATTGCGATGTTTGAGAGAATTCGACAGAAAGCTGCTAACACTTAAGACGTCGAGCGTGCATATAAAGAAAAGATAATTAGTACATACGACAGATCGACAGCAAAACTGTAAGTTAATAATATTGTTATCAAGATAGTTTGAGCCGCAAAGACCAAAGATCAGTTATTAAATTACCCTAAGATCATACAAAAGCTTATCTGCAGTTATATAGTGAAGAAAAAAGACCTACCGGTATATAGCCTGTGTAGAGTAAAGATGACATATATTGTAAAAATTAGAATACAAGTAGAATACGATGAAAAAAAGCTAGTTTTTGACAAAAAGGGCGTTATACTTGTTTTGATTTGGGATTTGCTACGTTTTATTTACACTGAGTAATACTTTTGAAATAAAAATAATCAGCTTTTAAAAGGAAACATGAAAGTGTCTGATTTAAAACAGTTAATAATGACTAATTTGAGTTTGAAGGAGAAAGTTGAATTAAAAAATAACGATCATCCGACGCCTGTGCTGAATCTGAGTCAAGTTCAAAAAGAATGTAAAAATAGAGCAAGTTTTACGCGAAAATTTGACTGTAAACTATACGATAATATTTTGTGTGGTTTGTTTGAATGGTTTACTCTTCGGGAAACGGTAAGTACCTACTTATTCATTCCTTTATCTGCGCATCAAGCAACAACCCATCCTCCAATGTCCTTGTAAGTAGTAACAATACAAAATGTTAATGTTTTCCTGGTTCACCTCCTGTAAACATAATTCAATAACACAAACAGCATTCAATAGCATTTTTCAATAGCACGAAAAGTAAAAAGGAGAAAGGAGAAAAAACCCAAGAGCCGCCACAGCTTTGTATGTTAAAATGTTTTCCAAACCGAAAATTTTGTACTTGTTATGCCAAATTTTAGAACTTAACTAGTTCTTAATTTCATAACGCTTATATATATATATATATATATATATATATATATATATATATATATATATATATATATATATATATATATATATATATATATGTATATATGTATACATATGTATATATGTATACATATGTATATATGTATACATATGTATATATGTATACATATGTACAGGGCGGCGCAAAGAAAATGCACATTTTACACCTAAGCGAAACATTGTTTATTTTTAAGATCATTTTTTATAATTACCGCTAAATGAACTAATAATAGTGCGATTTTAAATGAATGGTGGAAAATAATGTCAGTGTTGCCTTTGTTCGCAATTACACATCTGCAATCTCTCTTAAAAGTTGTGCATCACTTTCAAAATCACTTCTTCCGGTACTCTTGTGATTTCTTTGCCTTTGAATTGCCTAAAAAAGCACTTTAGCCTTAAGGTAACTCCACAAAAAAAATCACATGCAGACAAGTTTAAAGAGCGTGGGGGCCAAGAAGCATCGCCAAAACGGGAGATCACATGGTGAGGAAACATTGGCGAACAGATTCCAATGATGCTCTCGTCCTATGAGCTGTGGCACCGTCTTGTTGGAACCATAGATCTCCCATGTTTACTCATCACCGTTGATGTTGGAACGGAAAATTTTGTAACTTGTCAACATATCATGCCAAAATCGCAGTTCTTTCTGCCTCTTCAAAAAAGTAAGGACCAACGACCCCTAATTTTATAAAATTCCGCACCATACTGTCACTTTTATGGAGAGGTGCAGCTCTTGTAAATTCTCTGGTCCCCAGTACCTACAGTTCTGCTTGTTTACATACCCATTTAAATGAAAATGTGCTTCGTCCTCTATCATTATCACATCAGGGTCATCAACAAAAATGGCGCGTATTCTCGCACAAAATTCTCTGCCCACAAAAATCCGTTTCGGTCAGCTGTTGCACAATCATTATTTTGGTAGGGATGAAATTTCAAGTCATCAGGTAGAATGTATTGTAGCGATCGACAGGACATACCCAGAGGAGCCGAAGCTAGTACTAGCAAGAACCGCCCTTCTCACTGTTTCAACCATTGTCTGGTATCGAAACGGCATGGGGAAGACCAGGTGGTTTCGTCTGCATAATAGATCCGGGCATTCGGCATTCAACGTTAAACTATCGAGCAAAAAGACGTTGCACAGTATTTACTATTTATGGAAAACTGTATAAAAAAATATGCGAATTTTTGTCATATTTAGGATTTTAAGATAAAAAAAATTAAGTATTAATTTGTTACATTTACTATTTCAAAACGTAGACCGTAGCAAAAGAATATCATTTTAAGTCAGATATCATTTAGTGACTAAATGTACGGCTGCCACTGGCGTTTTAAACACAAAAATCCTTCCAACTTCAAATTTTTATTTTCACCGAATCGACAACACGAGACCCGATTTTAAAAAGACGATTTGACTGTTCAGAGTTTCGTTTCAAAACTTTTAAGTCGAACTACGGATCAGTGTCGCCAACCAATTCGGCGTTTTTTGAAACACAACTTTTAATTAAACTTTCAGTACGAGTGGCGTAATTTTGTTTTAGGCGGAGAACGAACGATTCCAACTCTAATTAAATAATATTAACAAGAAGGACGTAACCGTGGGTTGGTAACCTTTCAGTGCTCTGTTACGGTTGTTGAATTAAATTTGTTTATCAAACGTTTTTGACATCAAACGGTGGGAATCAAGCTTGGGAGTAAACTTTTAAAAAAGTCGAAATTTACCTGATGGGACTATTGACCTTGAAATTTAATAAAGGAAGTTCCTTTTAAACTAAAATAAATAATTTTTGAAGGAGAAGAGAATAATTATATTTTATCTCAGAGTGGACAAGACGCCATTTTCAACTTGATAATAAATGTTCAACTATATAATGTCCGTAAGTATTGTGTTTACACATTTGTATTCTGCTCACAAATTATGGATGATATATATGCCGAAATAATGAGAAATATCATTAATCGCGTGAATTTTGACCTTGAATTCAGAAATTGTTTGTTATTTGATTCCTAAAAGCTGATTTGAAGCCAATTTGAAGTGTTAATTCTCAGCAAATTGGTCTCAAGCCTACTTTCTGCGCTTCCATTGCAAGTCTGTTTAGCATATCGACCATATTGTTATATTTATGTAGCTTAAGGCATATGTCATGTATTCAAGGACCGTTAGGCTAGAATTGAGGGTCCATTGAATGCCTAACGAAATCTACAAGAACACTGAAGAGAAACATTTTTTCTAATTCCATTTTTCAAAAAACTGAAAAATAAAAAAAAATATCAAACAATAATTCCGGTACTGCGCCTCATGCTTAAAAAAAGGTTCAAAGTGGGCGCGAAGTATCCAAGAGTCGCATGCGCGTAATGGTGATAAAGGCCTTTCCCAGTGGCGGCTCGTGGGTTTTTAAAGTGGAAAGGCGTACAAGAAAATAGTGCTGCTGAAGATTTTTTCTTGCTTTCCCCTTCCTCCTGTTTACTTTTCGTGCTATTGAAACCCTATACAGGAGGTGAACCAGGAAAATGAGTTAAAGGAAGAAAACTGGACGGAAATAAAATATTGTGTTTTGCTCTAAAAAATTGTTTACTGTAATAAAGGCCGGAGGGGCGGCGCCCCAACGCCCTCCCACACGCTCCGCCAGTGTCTTCCCTTATAGTCTCACCAGCCTGCTCTATGGGATCAATACATTATTCTGTTCATGTTTTCATGTAACCCCATGAAAAGAAATCACAAGGGTTAAGATCCACGCAATTGGCCCTCTACGACCTCCCACTTATTATGGAAAAGTTATGTCTAAGAAGCTAAAACGAACCACATGTTATGTATTTGCATACATAATACACGTATATTTGCCTACAAGTAGTCTCATTTCATAAGTATAATGTATGATATTTGAAGAGGCAACAGGAAGAAGGGGTTATGTTACAAAAATATGCAAATGAAATAATTAGATTTTAGTAAAATTAATTGGCATTTTTTTAACTGAAGATAATTTTAAAATTTGGTTTATTTAATTAATAGAAGTACATTGTAAATTATTTTCAAGATTATACAGATGTTAGCTATTCATTAATTTTTTGTAATTTTTTTTTATTTAAATTTACCCTACCCCTTCTTCTATTTACTAACAGTAATAGTAGGTTCAATAAACACGCCAACAAAGTCAAGTAGTTTAATAAGACCTTTTAACATAGGAAAAAATGTTAAATATAAAATAATAATGCATTCTTAAGAAGATTGAAAATTATAACAATTAAACAGAAGATCATATAATTAGGTACTGGAGTATGAAACGAAATCATTTGGTACGTCTTCTTTTTTGTGTTTGATTTTCACTTTCCACTCCAATAATATTTTCTTCTTGTTATCCTAGGATAAAGGGTAACTGATCTCGAATATTGTCAATTTTTGTTATGATATGTTTCCTGTCTTGTAATTAATTCTGGTGAATTCAACATCTGACGGGGGCATATAATTTTTTGATGCCTTATTTTTAAATAAGGAATCTTTTTGAATGGAGTGTATTAATCGTATGTTTCCTTATATAGGTAACTACCAAACTCTTCAATACCTTTCCATTTTATGTCATCTGTAAACAAAACTTTTTCATTCAGTAGGTTCATTTTTTATTTACCAATCCCATTTTAGTTGGGAAGCTATCCACATCACGATAGTACTGTTCCATATCGATGACCATGGACTATTTTGTGCATGCTGTTTTAATAGTTTATCTAAATTGTTCGGGGGTAAGTATGGTACTGTGTTCTCCTAGATTTTTTTTATATGCCCAAAATCTCTAACTGAGTCTAAATACGTATGTCCTACCTCTGGAAATTTGTGACCAATCACCTCAAAGGTACCTTTCAATATTTTCAGCTGATACAAACAAATCACAAGAAAATTCTTGTTTTGGGCCAGAGCACGAGTCGGACCATACTGTAAGATGTTTTCTTTTTTTCACAAGTTTCTACAAGTTTTTTCACAACTTCTGAACTAGTTCTACCGACTACATCTTCAGTCCACGTTTGCATTATACTTTGGTGCTCTTCAGTCGTGATCATGTGGATGCCTAAATTTGCCTTAGGTACAATACATTTGGCGTAGTAATTTTGGGTAAGGAAAAATTAATTGTTTTGGCTATCTCTTGGTCTCTGGCGTGTAATAATATGCACAGATTTCATCAACGGTGACGACTCGACGTAAAAAGTCCTGCGGATTTCGCTTAAAGCGGCCCAGACACTGATTTGACATTGTTAGTAGTACCCGCTTGTTGTCCATCAACAGTTACAGTTATCTTATCATTTAAAATCTTGATTGCCGTTCCGTATGAGACACCTACGGCCTCAGCTATTTTTCGACGATTTTCTCGGTAACCATGTTTGACGGGCGTCCTGGCCGTTCTTCATCGAAAACAGTTACGACCACGCTTAAACTCGTTAAACCAATATCTCACGGTTGTCATAGATGGTGAAGGGTCCCCATAGACAGCATCCAAACACACTTTTTCCATCCAAAAATAACAAACGAATTACAGATCGATATTGCTCTTTTTCCATTTTATCCAGAAATACAAAATACGAATGATACAACTGGCTGTCTCAAAAAAACTAATCTATGAATTTATCTGAAATTCAGTATGAGGTCGTTTAAAGGGCTCTAGTACAAAACAACGCAAACTGTGTGTTTTTATTCAAAAATTTTTAAAAAACGCTCAATTTAAAAGACCCTTTAGATTCAGGGAATGACAATGAGCCATTTAATATTTAAAACATTCATTATTTTCAGTAACTTTTCCTCATCTACAAATAACTAAATCAGTTATTTCTAGACAATCATGTAGCAAGTGAGATATAATAAATTATCACAAAATTTTCATCAGCCGAAATTTCAATCGTTTTATAAAGATTATTAACTTTAATAGCACAATATTAACAATAGTGTTGTAATACCACACTCTTAAAATTATTCTTAAAAATGTACTTCTACAACAATAGTATTCAGAAATCAAAAGGTTTTTATAAAGTACGATCATAAAATTATCTTTAGGTCAAAGCAATAAAATTGTGTTTTGTATTTACAAATATTTTTGCTAAAATTACCAAGTGTATTATGTTCTAATCTATAAATTCACCAAATAATTTTTTCCTTCGCCTGACGATATTTCAATTATACACCTCATTTTATTTCGAATGAAAGAAAAAAAAGGATTTTCTTTAGAAAACAGTTGCAAAACTTTTGATAAAAGAAATGGTATCAGATCTCGAAAGTAATTCGACATACAAAAATCGCATAGATATAATCTAATCGCGATAAAAGTCACGTAGAAACACAATGAGTAAGCCGCACAATACACTTGTCAGATCGTACAATACTAAACAACGGATCATCCGCTAGCGGATGTTTGGTCACTTCCACCGAACAACAATAATGCCCATTTGTATTTCTGCTTGTTACACGGACAAATGGTCAAATAAATTTGGCATCGGGTTGTTTCACGCTAATCTCTACTTCGGTATCGATAGGAAAGCTGCACGTTACGGAAGATAGTTTTCAAATTACAATTACAGACAGGTTTGTTATGAATTATTGCCATATATTCATTTTATTTTTATTTATAGCTGTCAGCGTTTTAAATGATGAATACAAGGTGATTAAATAAATAATACATTAGGTCTAATAATAATGACTGTCATTTTTTACACAAATAGCACTTTTGAAAATGATCAATTATATTTTTCGGAACAACGATAAAACACATAGGTTGAAGTATGATAGTGTGTGAACGTGAATCAATAATTTAAATGATCTTAAACATATGAAATTCATCGAAATCATTCAGGGAGTCGATCCGTTCATTCTGTGAAAAGTTACTACTTTTCACCAAAATCTCAGTTGGTATTTTCAAGTGAAAAATCCAACTGACGTGCACGAGCCGTTGCGCTCGCTTTTATAGACGGCCTGCGATTGCGCAGATTGTATCGGGGTAGTTCGGGGCTATTCCCGGCGCTCGGCTTTGCTATCGGGCGTCCGTTTATTGATTTTGCTTCGTCGCCACGATGCAGAGTTTGTTCTATTTTCAGATGCGATTTGGATACTTTTGGAATGTTGCGGGCGTCGTTTCACTTATTTAGCTCACCCTTTTCTTCTATTTCAAAGGTTTCTCTGATTGTTCAGACCTTGCAGTTTTCAATATTCGCTATTTATTTGGCTCCTTCAAAATTAACTTTATGTCCTGTTTTTAGCAACAGAGCGGAAGTAGTTTTTTGTTTGTTTGTTTTTTGAATTGTTTTAATGTTCTTGTATTATTACCGATATCAATCGATATCATCATATGTATGTTATTTTGCAATCGAAACAAGATATGCTATATACCCTATGATTTTCCAGTCTGACTTTGTCCTTGAGATTTTTTAGTTAAAGTGTTACATTTAATATTTTCGCGGATGGTAGATAATATTCCTAAATCATTCCGGGTGTAGATCCGTTCGTTCTGTGAAGAGTTGCAACCTTTCGATAAAATCTCATTTGGCATTTTGGATCGCCTCATCAAAAGACAACTTTCTGGCATCCTCAAATAGACATTGTATAGAAAGCCAACTCACACCGATCGATACCTCAATGCCAAATCCCATCATCACCCTTATTAAATCGAAGCAGTAGCGAAAACCTTGATTTCTAGAGCCTTCTGACTGACTATCAGATATACGAAGTGAGGAACTACCAAAAATTTCTACAGCCCTTAAACAAAATGGATATTCAGAAAATTGTATCAGGAAGGTCATTCGCAGTCAGGAAACCCAAACAAGAAGAATAATAGAGAATCAAGAACCAAATGCATCAATGGTTCTGCAATTTTATGTAAAAGGAATACTGATAAGATAGGTAGACTACTAAGAAAACATAAGATCTGAAGAGTTTACAAGCCACACAAAACTATCTCAAATATTCTAAAAAATCTCAAGGGCAAAGTCAGACTGGAAAATCATAGGGTATATAGCATATCTTGTTTCGATTGCAAAATAACATACATATGATGATATCGATTGATATCGGTAATAATACAGGAACATTAAAACAATTCAAAAAACAAACAAACAAAAAACTACTTCCGCTCTGTTCCAGCACCATCTAAAAACAGGACATAAAGTTAATTTTGAAGGAGCCAAAGAAATAGCGAATATTGAAAACTACAAGGTCTGAACAATCAGAGAAACCTTTGAAATAGAAGAAAAGGGTGAGCTAAATAAGCGAAACGACGCCCGCAACATTCCAAAAGTATCCAAATCGCATCTGAAAATAGAACAAACTCTGCATCGTGGCGACGAAGCAAAATCAATAAACGGACGCCCGATAGCAAAGCCGAGCGCCGCGAATAGCCCCGAACTACCCCGATACAATCTGCGCAATCGCAGGCCGTCTATAAAAGCGAGCGCAACGGCTCGTGCACGTCAGTTGGATTTTTCACTTGAAAATACCAACTGAGATTTTGGTGAAAAGTCGTGACTTTTCACAGAATGATCGGATCGACTCCCTGAATGATTTCGATGAATTTCATATGTTTCAGATCATTTAAATTATTGATTCACGTTCACACACTATCATACTTCAACCTATGTGTTTTATCGTTGTTCCGAAAAATATAATTGATCATTTTCAAAAGTGCTATTTGTGTAAAAAATGACAGTCATTATTATTAGACCTGATGTATTATTTATTTAATCACCTTGTATTCATCACTTAAAACGCTGACAGCTATAAATAAAAATAAAATGAATATATGGCAATAATTCATAACAAACCTGTCTGTAATTGTAATTTGAAAACTATCTTCCGTAACGTGCAGCTTTCCTATCGATACCGAAGTAGAGATTAGCGTGAAACAACCCGATGCCGAATTTATTTGACCATTTGTCCGTGTAACAAGCAGAAATACAAATGGGCATTATTGTTGTTCGGTGGAAGTGACCAAACATCCGCTAGCGGATGATCCGTTGTTTCCTATTGTATGATCTGACAAGTGTATTGTGCGGCTTACTCATTGTGTTTCTACGTGACTTTTATCGCGATTAGATTATATCTATGCGATTTTTGTATGTCGAATTACTTTCGACATCTGATACCATTTCTTTTACCAAAAGTTTTGCAACTGTTTTCTAAAGAATGTCCTTTTTTTTCTTTCATTCGATATAAAATGAGGTGTATAAGTTGAAATATCGTCAGGCGAAGGAAAAAATTATATGGTGAATTTATAGATTAGAACATAATACACTTGGTAATTTTAGAAAAAATATTTGTAAACACAAAACCCAATTTTATTGCTTTGACCTAAAGATAATTATGATCGTACTTTATAAAAACCTTTTGATTTCTGAATACTATTGTGGTAGAAGTACATTTTTAAGAATAATTCTAAGAGTGTGGTATTACAACACTATTATTAATACTGTGCTATTAAAGTTAATAATCTTTATAACACGATTGAAATTTCGGCTGATGAAAATGTTGAGATAATTTATTATATCTCACTTGCTACATGATTGTCTAGAAATAACTGATTTAGTTATTTGTAGATGAATAAAAGTTACTGAAAATAATGAATGTTTTAAATATTAAATGGCTCATTGTCATTCCATGAATATACAGGGTCTTTTAAATTGAGCGTTTTTTTTGAAATTTTTGAATAAAAACACACAGTTTGCGTTGTTTTCAAAAAACTTTTTATTGACAATTGGTTAGGATACTTAAACACGAATTACGAAGGTTGGTCAATAAGTACCCGTGAAAGACGAGTGAAATTGATATTATAATCATGTACTAGAGACCGTTAAACGACCTCATGCTGAATTTCAGATAAATTCATAGGTTAGTTTTTTAGACAGCCAGTTGTATCATTCATATTTTGTATTTCTGGATAAAATGGAAAAAGAGCAATATCGATCCTTAATTTGTTTTTTATTTTATATATCACAATTTTTATGTGTTTTTATTTCGTTTGTTATATATGTCACATTTCTATAGACAGCGTTCAATGAAACAACAGTAGCTGAGTGTCATACACCCAACTGCCACAGTCTCATGTGGAACACACACTAACCTGCAATATATATATATATATATATATATATATATATATATATATATATATATATATATATATATATATATATAGAACTTTTAATTTCTATACTTGTTTTTAATTTTCGCATTGTTATTTTTTGAATATCTCAAAATAAATACCAAAAATACGCTTGTTATGGTGAAAATTATAGCATATTTTATAGGAAAATGTTACAGCGATGAAGCTATATTAAAAAAAGTTTTTACAACAAGGCTTTTAATAGTGATAAAGAAATAGCTGATGATGAACTTCGTTCAGAAAGACCTTTCAAGCATACCAGTAAAGAAAAGATATGTCAAGTATCTTGTATTGAGTAATCCCTGATTAGATATTATAAACGTTGTAAATATTACTAGAATACCATTTAGATCAATTGAATCAATTTTGAAGAAAAATGTTAACTTGTCTCATCTCTTAGGTTCTTCTCGTGTCTTGGGCTCTTCTCGTCTTGTTCCGAAAACACGACATTTTTCGCACATCATCATTTTGAAGTTGCTGAGAAGTGTATTCCGTAAATGATGACATTCTGAAATTTATAATTATTAGTGATGAAACATGAATCTGTGCTTATTATCCTGAAACAGCTCATAATCACGCAAGTATCATGCTAAAGATGAAAGAAATCCCAAAAACCACAAGCACCCTTTTCATCAGATATGGTACCGTGTTGCTTTTTGCTGTTCCTTCGATTGAAGAAATCACTTCGTGGGCACCGTTTTAAATCCACAGAAGCCATTCAAGAAAGTTTGCTGGCCACTTTGAGGAAAATATCAGAAATCGAGTATAAAAACTGCTTCGAAGACTGGAAAAAAGAGTTCGATGATAAATGTGTTGCAGTGAGAGCAGACTACTGGAGAACACAATAATTCAAAACTATGCAAGAAAATTTTATTGGGTTCGTAATTTAAGTGTACAACATGTCAGAATTACAGAAAATCAATATAGTATAACAAAATCAATAAACTCAATCAGCATTTAATACAAAACAATTAATAACAAGTAGATCCTCCTCGGTATTATAATGCTCTGCAACTTTATGAGGCATGAACCGAATTAGCCCATCTACATCTTATAGCAGCTTAATAGCACCATATGAATTCTACAGATGCCTCAAGTTTTTTTAAAGCTGCTGACGGTCGGAGCAAACACTCAAGAATTTGATCTGTGTTATCCTATCCCTTATCGGCAATAAATCTGAAAATCTCACTGATCGGTTGAGTATCAGTGCGAGTATTGTAAAATCTACACTGTTTAACGAGCTATATGCAGTCTGCTGTTGTTTTGGTGAAAGATTAAATTGTAGATTCGGTCTAATGATGGACTGCAATATTTCGGTTATAGAACAGGTTGTATTTAAACTTCCTGCTACGGTGGCTAGGGGTGCTCTACTTTCCAAGCATGTAGCTCCATTCCTTTATTCCTAGAGAAATAGTTGTATGCCGTTTTGAGGCAAAGAAAAATGTCACCTTTCACCGCAAAAACGTCTGACTCTTCCACATTAATCATGGTCACCTAGCCAAAATCTAGATTCATCACTAAAGCGAGTAGAATTCTGTTCCAAGCCCCATTTATTTCTACCCTGGCACCATTCTTAACAAAACATCCTGTGATGCAGTCAAAATAAAGCAGCCAATCTGGACGATAAGCACGCGTCCTCATAGCAAGTAAATTTCAATGAATAGTTACGTCATATCAGTTTCACCAGTAGCTGAAACAAAAGCATCGCGCATGTTGGATATTTTCATGTCGATTTCTTACAGCATGAATTATATATGTCTGAAATCTTCTAGGACGACCAGAACCATATATATATATATATATATATATATATATATATATATATATATATATATATATATATATATATATATATATATATATATATATATATATATATATATATATATATATATATATATATATATATATATATATATATATATATATATATATATATATATATATATATATATATATATATATATAATATATATAAATATATTTATATATATATATAAATATATATAAATATAAATAATATATATAAATATATAATAATATATATAATATATTTATATATATATAAATATATTTATATAATATATATAAATATATATATATATATATATATATATATATATATATATATATATATATATATATATATATATATATATATATATATATATATAATATATATATATATATATATATATATATATATATATATATATATATATATATATATATATATATATATATATATATATATATATATATATAATATATATATATATATATATATATATATATATATATATATATATATATATATATATAATATATAATATAATACATAATAACAGAAGAATACCTCTGACTCTCAAATCATATTATCCAAGTCCTCCTAACGATTAGAAACCTGCCTCTTTCGTACCACCAGCTGGTTCTTTTTTCTCAAATAGTTATCAAACACAACACTCACTACGGAAACAATAAGAATTGCGAAAAATACTGCTTAACTTAGTAGCACTTCACATTATGACAGAAACAAAAATGTTTACACTTTTTTATATTTATAGCAATGGCCTACAGAAACATAAAGGTAACAAGCAAAAAGTGTATCAGTTTTAACGTTATAAATAGTGACTTTTTACTGTGTCCCAACTTCCGATAGGGATCGCTGTCAGTTCATCATGACAAATATCCTAATAGCAATCAACGTGGCACATCAAATGTCTAGCAAATCATCATGTAACATTTAAAATCAAAGCAACATTTGTAAATTGTCAAAATTTATTATCAAAATCAGTGTTCTGTGCGCTAGACTTATGGAGTCTTTTATGGTGCATAATCGCCCAACAGAGTGATGTATTCGTCGAATTTTCGACAAATTAGAACACATTTCACGCTGCTCGATATTAAAATAAAAAACTGTGTGTTCCAAAGGAAATATTGCTACTTTTGCTGGCAGTGCTGATGAAGATCGAAATTTATTATAATAATTCGTAAGTCTGGTTTTGATATTCGACTACGTGGATTATTTAATTCTGAATTCGAATGTCATTGATCTGGAGGAAGTTTCAACTGGACGGCTCCGCATGTCGTACAGCCAACGGAATAATCGGTTTATTGAGGGAACAATTTAGTGAGAAAATTATTTCTAGGAGTACCTGTTAATTGACAACCAAGGGCATGTGAGTTGACGCCTTTGGATTGGGGTTATATTAACTCTTTGGTCCATCCCTTGGTCCATCCCGATAAACCGGCAACTATTGACGCCTTAGAAGCAAACATAACTAGGACAAGTGCCGACATACGACCTCAATTGCTGGGCTTTGTCAGAAGTTGCAGTGGCGGAACATTTATCCGAAATTGTTCCCATATATTAATACCATTGAATGATATTTCACAAAAAAATAATAATGGTCAAGGTATCTAATATAGTAATTGTTTTATTTGAATGTAGAGTTCGGGCGCACTAAATAAATTACCCTATAGATATGCAGTGAGTGCAGTGAGTTTAATTTCAATTTGATTCAAATATATGCATGCATAGAGTACTTTTTTGTCCACCACTATATATTTTTCCGTCACTTTTGAGCTTGTTGAGCAATAACTAAGAGCATATATGTTTATTTTCTCTTTTAAATCAATAGCTGATTTGCACATTTCAATATCCGAAACAGTCGGCTAATATCCACACTGACACACAATTTTCCCCAATTTATTATTCTGACAAAAGAATATTTGACAAAGCCTTATTCTCAATATTGTTCGGAAAATACCTTTCAACCGCATCCTCCAATAATTCTTTTTTCCCGTTGTTCCTTCCGCGTTCTCTTTTTTAATCAAAATTATTTTCCCCAAAAAAATATCACGTAACCTGTCCAAAAGGATTTCCTTAACTGAATTGATTTACGAAAATATGTCAAATCGTCAGTCACGTATTTGAAAATTCACATTATACTATTGCGGCTCATAAATGTAGACGTTCAGTTGTTTTAATGTTTCCAATATAAATTACTTTCGTAAGAAGAATTAGCATTATATCGAGACGTCTGGTCAATTTCAACTTCGATATAAAGTATATCTCTTTTATTGGCGCACCTCGAAGCCATATAGCGTTCGATCTGGTAACACGGTTGGCTTCCCTCGTAACCATCGTAACAATGCATTTTGTCTCCATTTTAATTCTCCAGTTTTTGGCAAGAAAAAACATTACTGTGGCTCCACAAACCTTTTATTTGCCAGACCTCTTCCTTTCCCAAAATTGAAAATTCACCTCAAAGAACATCATTTTGGGCCATTGGAGAACATTAAATAGGCCCTAATCGAGTAGAACAATGCGGTTCACAAAAAGAATTGCTACGGACCACCAAGTGGTTCTAGGGAGTTCAAACACGCATTGAAAACGCATCAGATGTTGACCTGCCCTCTCTTCGCCAAAGAAGAACCCAACATTGTTACCTGATTGAACGCGCTATGCCAGCATATTTACACACCTCGTATAGCTAAATTTATTGTATTAAACAGATATTCATAAATATTGACATTATTTTGACTAGTGAGGACAACAAACAAAGCTACACATGCAAACATAAAATAAGTTGAACCGCACCACAAAATAATATTATAAGTATATGTGGGAATAAAAAAAGGAAATGGATGGAATTCAAATAGTAAGGACGGGAGATTAGATACGTATCAGGAACTGAAATTATTTAGCGACTGGGCCTATAACTAAATGTGGACTCCTAACCGCCGTTATCGACTACGCTTTAAACCCAGTCAACACCACAAATAATTATCGGTATTTATAGAATGAATAAATCGATTTGAATTAAAATAAATTTACATAAAGGGTGTCCCAAAAAAATATATACACACTTCAAAAATCAGTATTTATTTTTTCCAAAATCAGTATTTATTTTCGTACAGTTTACTTTAAGGTTTCAAAAAAATAAATCAAGGAGCAGCCTTTATTTTGACTAGCGCCAGTATTCAAAGTGTCCAACATCGTGTTCAGGTCCAGGCATTGCTGATAACAAGAAGCAATGGAATCACAAGCATCCAGAACCATATCTATTGATATTTGTCCGCATTCTCTTTGAATCGCTACTCTTAATTCATTGACTGTCGCCGGTTTTGTCTCATAGACCTTGTCTTTAATGTATCCCCATAAAATAAGTCGAGCGACCTAAGCTCAGGTCAACGTGCGGTGTATTCAACCCATCCTCTTCGTCCAATCCATGTATTCGGTAGATTCTCGTCAAGACAAACCCTTACGTCATGATGATAATGTGGAGGTGCACCATCTTGTTGAAAATAAAAGTTCTCGCCCTCAAAAGCTTCCCGACTGCATGGGATTACTGCTTACTATAGCAAATTAAGGTAAATAACACCACTTACTGTACCATCAAAAAAGAACGGTCCAATTAATCCTTTTACAGATAAGCTTCACAATACTGTGACTCCTGGCAAATTGACTTGATGTTCTTCAATAACGTGTGGATTCTTAGGTGCCCAGTGAGTGCACTTGTGGCCGTTAATTGAACTGAAAACCCTGAAATTCTCACCTGAACTCTTTGAACTTCTACCGCATTTTCGTGTTCCAGTAACACTTCAGGATAAATTATCCCAAATTTCGTATGGTAAAAGGCACTTTTTTAAATTAGATCAATCTGAAAAATAATGCAGTGTAAGTCATCAGAAAATAAAGTGTGTATAAATTTTTTGGGACCCTGTAAGTATAGTCGAACTTATTTTCCATGCGGCTTGAATATATAATATAGTTCGTCCTTTAAATAGAATCTTCAATGTTAAGTATCTTATTGCCGATTTCACCTCGTCCTGGACATTTTTGATTATTTAGCTCAATGATTACTGATTATATCTTCACTTATTTCTATTATAATATGTTCTACTTGTCTGTTCTTAAGGTTATCAAATTACATTTTTTATCATCCTATGTTTATTGTAGTTTATTATATTTTATGTGAAAAACCATTCAATAGCATTAATGTTTCAAAACAATTTTGAACAGGTCCGCCGCGACTACGACCGCGAAAGGTCCGCCGCGACTACTTCTGACAAAGCGCATTCTGTCAATACAATTTCCGAACCTTTTTTCATTACCCGAGTTATTTTGGCCTCCAAAACGTCAATAATTACTGGTTTCTTAGCATCGTTAAACGTTATGACGTTAAACGTTTGACATTAATGGCCCACTTTTTCTTTCGACATTTTAAACATTATAAATATAAATTTTATACTTATAATTAATTACATATGAGTACTTAACTTAGAAACTGTTTATTCAAAACATCTAAAACAATATATATATATATATATATATATATATATATATATATATATATATATATATATATATATATATATATATATATATGTATATATATATATATATATATATATATATATATATATATATATATATATATATATATATATATATATATATATATATATATATATATATATATATATATATATATATATATATATATATATATATATATATATATATATATATATTATTACTATTATTATTATTCACGTATGGGCCCGGGTGGACCACGCGAAGTACAATTAGAGGCGTTTGTTGTTGTTAGCCTTCCTTTGCGCCCATACTAATTTCATTCTTTCGCTATGAGCTTTTTTTCTTTCATCAGACCAAGTTGTTCCAGTCTTCCTACATTTTTCTCTCTGGCCAACCTTCCAAACGTCAACCTTGTGTCTGAAACAGCCTCTATCCTGAATTTCACTTTTCGTAATATTTGCTGATCTTAGGTCCTCTTTAATTGCAGCAATCCATTTAATTATTTCTACTTTAGCTCTACTCCTATTTTCATAAAATTCGACTATTTGTCTAGTTAGCCTATTTGGATTCATCCGTTTTATGTGTCCGTAAAACTTAAGTCTTCTTTTTCTCATATCGCTATGTATATCTGTGTATTGTTTGATTTCTTGGTTTTCTCGAAGTCGGTATGTTGTATTTATTTGTTTGGGGCCTAGGATTTTTCTTTCCTTCTTTTCAATGTCCTCGATGTCTCTCTTTCTATTCAAAATGAGCGTTTCTGCCCCATATAGACATTCTGGCTTAATAACTGTGTTATAATGTCTCAGTTTTGTGCTTTTAGATAGGCATTTTTTGTTATAAATATTTTGTGTAAGTCTCAATGCCGTTTCCATTTTTTGACATCTACTTTTATTGCCCGCTTTTTCCAACCCATTTTCCATGATTATTTCACCCAAATATTTGAATTGAGAGACTCGTCTGATGTTACTATATTTTGTTTTTAGAAATGGTGTTCTTAGTCTGTTGCAGGTCATGTATTGTGTCTTTTCAAAGGAAATTTGGAGTCCTACCTTTTCTGCTATTTCTTTTAGGATTTCAATCTGTTTTTGTGCCGTTAATATATCTTGAGACAAAATTGCTAGATCACCAGCAAACGCCAGACAATCAATTTTGATGTTGGTTCTCCCCAGTTTAATGGGCTGGTCAATATTCAGGGCCAACTTTTTTTCACGCCACTCCTGTATTACTTTTTCTAGAACACAGTTAAATAAGAGTGGCGAGAGTCCATCCCCTTGTCTCACTCCAGTTTTAATTTCGAAGGGCTCTGAGATGTTACCCATGAATTTAACTTTTGACCTTGTGTTAGTTAATGTTGCTTTAATAATTGCCAGCGTTTTCAGATCTAGTCCTCTCAAGATTCTCTAGTTCTTTCAAGATTCGGAATAAAGATTCGCGGTCTATAGAATCATATTCTTTTTTGAAATCCACAAATGTACAGACGAGATTTTTATTGTACAGTTTTTGATGTCTTCATGATGACGATCAACTTTAGATTCAGGATCTGTTCAGGGCAGGATCTGCCCGGTCGAAAACCTGCTTGATATTCACCAATTTTAGGTTCCAACTGTCCTTGTGCTCTGTCTAGTAGACATTGAGATAGAATCTTGTAACAAACTGGGAGAAGAGATATCCCTCTATAGTTGTTTACATCCGTTCTATCTCCTTTCTTGTGAAGTGGATGGATTAAAGCATCTTTCCAATCTTCCGGAATCCGTTCGGTTCACCAAACTTCTTGTAGAATTTTGGTTATTTCCTTGATTGTACCTGGACCAGCGGATTTCAAAAGTTCAGCAGTGATTCCATCTTCACCAGAAGCTTTGTTATTTTTAAGCCGCTTGATTTGCCTAATTATTTCATCTTCATTCGGTGGTAATGAATCTGGGTTTGTTTGTTTAGGGTTTAGTGTTGGTAATTTGTTTAAAGGCTCAGGACAGTTTAGTATTTGTTCAAAATATTTCGCAAGTTCTTTGCAATACTCTTGGTTATTTAGAGCTAATTGTCCGTTTTCCTTTTGGAAGCAAAGACTTTGGGGTTGATAGCCTGTTAATTTAGTTTTAAATGTTTTGTAAAAATTTCGGGTGTTATTTTTTTGGAAATCTTTTTCTATTTCATTAAGTTGATTGTTTTCATATTTTCTTTTAGTTTGTCTAATTAGCTTCGATGTTTCTTTTCTTACTTCCAAAAAGATGTTATAGTTTATTGCTGTTTTTTGACTGTTCCAATCTTTGAATGCTTTACTTCGGCTTAATACTGCTTGCTCGCAAACTTCATCCCACCATGGATGTTTTCTACGTTTTTGTAAAGGGACCAGCTTTAAGGCTGTTTTAATAATTTTTTGTTTCAATTCTTGCCAGTTCTGTGCTGGTTGTTTATCAAGCTCTTCTGTTAGCGCTGGTTTTATTTTCGTTGGGTCGAACTTTGGTATTAGCAGTCTCTTTTGAATAAGTTTTCGAGGTTTTAAGCTAAGTTTGATTCTAGTCAAGTAGTGATTCGTGTCTATGTTAGCTCCTTTCCTGACTTGAACATTCAAAATCTCTTTATAATAGGGGTACGAAATGGCAACATGGTCAATTTGAAATTCACCTATGTACGTGTTTGGGCACCTCCAGGTCTTTTGTTTTGTTATTTTCTTCTAAAAATGTGTTGACATTATTTTTAGATTAAACTGCGAACATAGTTCAACCAATCTTCTACCATTATGGTTAGTCCATCTATGAGCGCGAAAACTGCCGACTGTTTTCCTGTACTTTTTTTCTTTCCCTAGTTTTCGTTAGCACACTTGAGGGATAGTGTCATAAGTCGATTATTTACTGGCTGGACATTAGTTATAGAAACGAGAATGTTTCTTGAGATAGCGAAAGCAACACCGAGATGTGGTGTATTTTTGAGTATTCTTTTGTCAGTTTTACTTTTAAAAAGTCTGTAGTTGCCGAATTCCAAGGTGTTATCATCTGTCAATCTGGTTTCTTGCAAAGCTAAAATTTGGATTTTTTGCTGACTCAATGTTCGCCCCAATTCGTGTAGTTTTCCAGGACGCAGGAGAGAATTGATATTTACCGTTCCAAAGAAAGTTTTTGTTTTCGGTTTCAGACGTTGGCCAGAGGTTTCCGACTCCCTCTGAAAGATTTTGCGTTTAAGCCCGGACGCCCCAGAATCCGAAAGTCCGGTTGTACCAGCAAGCTGGCAGAGGATTGTCTACCTCCTGGGGTAATTTTGTAATTACTAGAACGCTTCATCTTGTACTTTGAATTAATTGTTTGAACCATGACGGTTCAGAGGTTAAGACTGGAGGGGTTAGTTCCAGAATTTAAATATCAGCCGCACCACTGGTGAACAGACGCTGACCACTCAACCGCTTGATACAAGTCAGACGCTAAGTGGATTTAGTTTTTTTTTTGCCTTATATATATATATATATATATATATATATATATATATATATATATATATATATACAAATATATATATATATATATATATATATATATATATATATATATATATATATATATATATATATATATATATATATATATATATATATATATATATATATAAATATATATACACGTATGGACCCGGATCGACCACTCGAAGTAAGGTAGAGGCGTTTGTTGTGTTAGCCTTCCTTTGAGCGCATACGGATTTCATTATTTCTTTTGAGCTTTTTTCCTTTCGTCAGACCAAGTTCTAGTCTTCATACATTTTTCTCTTTGGCCAACCTCGCAAACCTTAACCTTGTGTCTGAAACAGCCTCTATCCTGAATTTCACTCTGTGTAATATTTGCTGATCTTAGGTCCTCTTTAATTGCATCAATCCATTTTATTATTTCTACTTTAGCTCTACTCCTATTTTCATAAAACTCGACTATTTACCTAGTTAGCGTACTCGGATTCATCTTTTTTATGTGTCCGTAAAACTTAAGTTTTCATTTTCTCATATCACTATGTATATCTGTGTACTGTTTGATTTCTTGGTTTTCTCGAAGTCGGTTGTTGTGCTATTTATTTGTTTGGGGCCTAAGATTTTTCTTGTGATTTTTCTTTCCTTATTTTCAATCTCCACGATGTCTCTATTTCTATTCAAAATGAGCGTTTCTACGCCATATAAACATTCAGGCGTAATAACTGTGTTGTAATGTCTCAATTTTGTGTTTTTAGATATGCATTTTTTGTGGTTAATATTTTGTAAAAGTCTCAATACAGTTGACCATTTTTTGATATCTACCCTTATGGGCCGCTTTTTCCAATCCATTTTCCATAATTATTTCACCCAAATATTTGAATTGTCTGATGTTACCATATTTTGTTTTTAGAAATGGTGTTCTTAGACTGTTGCAGGTCATGTATTGTGTATTTCAGAGAAAACTTGGAGTCCTACCTTTTCTGCTGTTTCTTTTAGGATTTCAATCTATTTTTGTGCCGTTAATATATCTTGAGCCAGCCAACCAAGACAATCAATTTTGATGTTGGTTTCCCAATATAATGGGCTGGTCAATATTCAAGGCCGACTTTTTTTCACGCCACTCCTGTATTACTTTTTCTACAACATAGTTAAATAAGAGTGGCGAGAGTCCATCCCCTTGTCTCACTCCAGTTTTGATTTCAAAAGGCTCTGAGATGTGATTTAATAATTGCCAGCGTATTCAGATCTAGTCCTTGTTCGTTCAAGATTTGGAATATAGATTAGCGGTCAATAGAATCATATGCTTTCTTGAAATCCACAAATGTACAGACGACATTTTTATTGTACAGTTTTTGATGTTTTAAGATCAACTTTAGATTCAGAATCTGTTCAGGGCAGGATCTACTCTATTTTCTTATGTAGTGGATGGATTAGGGCATCTTTCAAATCTTCCGGAATCCGTTCGGTTCACCAAACTTCTTGTGGAACTTTGGTTATTTTCTTGATTGTACCTGGACCAGCGGATTTCAAAAGTTCAGCAGTGATTCTATCTTCACCAGAAGCTTTGTTATTTTTAAGTCGCTTGATGTGCCTAATTATTTCATCTTCATTCGGTGGTAATGAATTTCGGTTTGTTTGTTTAGAGTTTAGTGTTGGTAATTTGTTTAAGGGCTCAGGACAGTTTAGTAGTTGTTCAAAATATTTTGCAAGTTCTTTGCAATTATCTTGGATATTTAGAGCTAATTATCCGTTTTCCATTTGGAAGCAAAGACTTTAGTGTTGATAGCCTGTTAATTTAGTTTTAAATGTTTTGTAAAGATTTCGGGTGTTGTTTGTTTGGAAATATTTTTCTATTTCATTAAGTTGAATGTTTTCATATTTTCTTTTAGTTTGTCTAATTAGCTTCGATGTTTATTTTCTTACTTCTAAAAAGATGTTATAGTTTATTGCTGGGTTTTGACTGTTTCTATCTTTGAATGCTTTACTTCGGCTTGATACTGCTTGCTCGCAAACTTCGTCCCGCCGCGGATATTTTCTACGTTTTTGTAACAGGGCCAACTTTAAGGCTGTTTTAATATTTTTTTGTTTCAATTCTTGCCAGTTATGTGCTGGTTATTTATCAAGCTCTTCTGTTATGTTTGGTTTTATTTTCGTAGGGTCGAACTTTGGTATTAGCAGTCTCTTTTGAATAAATTTTCGAGGTTTTAAGCTAAGTTTGATTCTAGTTAAGTAGTAATCCGTGTCTATGTTAGCTCCTTTTCTGACTGGAACATTCGAAATCTCTTTATAACTGAGGTACGAAATGACAACATGATCAATTTGAAATTCACCCATGTACGTGTTTGGGCACCTCCAGGTTTTTAGTTCTGTTGTTTTTGCTTAAAATGGGTTGACATCATTTTTAGATTAAACTACGCACATAGTTCAACCAATTTTCTGCCATTATGGTTAGTACCATTCCATTATGGTTAGTACCGTACCATACCATTTCTGTACTTTCTTTCTTTCCCTAGGTGGGCGTTGAAATCACCCAATATAATTTTTAGATGGTTAGAGGGAATTTTAGAAATAGTCTTTTCCAGAATTTTCCAGGACTTATTTAATTTTTCAGGATTAGATTATATATATATATATATATATATATATATATATATATATATATATATATATATATATATATATAAATATATATATATATATATATATATATATATATATATATATATATATATATATATATATATATATATATATATATATATAGTCTGTTCCCATAGTATATGTTCTCTTATATGTAAAAGGACATTATAATTAAATCATGGAGTTATTTATTTAATAAAATATATCTTTGGCCCCCAATATCTGGCGTCCGACCCAAATAAAACGGCAAATGTAGGAAATAGAAATCGCAAATCATAAATCTAAGACCCCTCACCGCTGAAGTTCACCGTAGTGTAGGCTACTACTCATCCCACATTATTATTAGTACCATTCACATTACTAAACAGCTTTTATTTCGATCAATAAAATGACGCTACAATGTATGTAATGGATTCATATGTTATTAACAAATACCATTTTGACTAAAACTCCACTGACAATATTGTTCAGAAAATTCAATTTCAAATCATCCTCTAATAATTATTTTTCCCAGTTTTTTTACTCCCTCCCCTTTTTCAATCAAAATGATTTCCCTCGGAAAAAAATAGCACGTAACCTGTCCAAACGGTTCTCCTTGTCGGAATTGATTTATGGAAGAAAAATTACATCAGATCGTCAGTCACGCATCCCAAAATCCATCGGGCGTATTTGCCATTCATAAATCTAGACGTTGCTTTGAGTTGTTTTGATATTTCCAGTGTTTATTATTTTCCTTTGAAGACTTTCCGTTATATTTAGTTCACCTGTATTTTACAAATATTTTTTGAATGATATATTATTTTATTTAACTAATATGTTCTTCATGTTAAACTACAATTCAGAATGACTTCCCTCATAATTGTTGTAAACAAAAAAAGTACAATTTGGTACATATAAGTACAATTATACCGGTGGAATAAAAAAGATTTTATCAAACTTATTATTTTACTATCAATACGTTGGCCGCATATTGTTTCCTAAAAATTCGTGGGTAACATATGTATTTTCCTGTTTAAAGCAAATATACGTTTGATATGTTTAACTAATTTTACTATCTCCTCGCAAAGAATTTGTTCAAAAACAAAAGTGTAATATCCGAGAAGGAATTACTCCTTAGTCGTCAGTTTGAAGCTGATTAAGACCTTCCAAGACATATTCTACATTCGACACTCCCCACTCGGCATCTTGAGGCATAAGGTTAAGCATAAACCAAGAGTTGATATCCTCAACAGTTCATCAGCTCATCAGCTCGGCTGATTATGGCTGAAAAACTAGAAACCGGTCCCGAGAGATACATGACGGAGCATGGTGACAGTTGGAGCACCACGTGGAGAAAGGGTCAAAGATTTCTGTAATATTTCCCTCCACGGTCCATGTGTATATATATATATATATATATATATATATATATATATATATATATATATATATATATATAGATATATATATATATATGTTATTATTATTTCTTTATTTATTGGGACTTTTGGTCAGTTAATAATAAGAAACTAAAAAATAAAAGTGGAACATTTGTTAAATATATCAACGTCATCAAAAAAATGTCACATCTTAGTTAAAAAATTTGGGAAATTAATTTGTTTAACTAGATATTGGTAGGTTTTTAGATGTAAATTTGTGTTTTTTATAAAAATAATGTTTATTGTAGAATTGTTCTGAGGATGGTTAATTATTGAACCGAAACGTTAACAAAACAATAAAAAAATTAAAATTTATTAACTAACCGAAATTCCCAATAAATAAAAAAATAGTAATAATATTAAACGGTCACGAAAATATATATACATATATATATATATATATATATATATATATATATATATATATATATATATATATATATATATATATATATATCATATTTAATATTTTCACGGATGGTAGATAATGTTTCAAAATCATTCCAGGTGTCGATCCGTTGATACTGTGAAGAGTCACGACGTTTCGCCAAAATCGCATTTAGCATTTTCAAGTTGTCCGCTTTGAAGTTAGTCCAATTGAAGTTAGTTAGCTAGTTAGTTAGTTGGACTCTTCAGTCGAAGCGGACTGGTTATGTATTCAAGACAATCAGAGAAAATGGTAAGCAACTTTGCATATACACCAATCGAAACACTGCAGTACTTCGATAAGAAAATCAGAAGTATACTCACAAGATGTGATTTATCAGATGATTTTATAGTTTTAATGAATGCTGTTGTGCAATATTTCTTCAAGAATAAATATACCTATAAATCACTTCTTTCAAATGTTGCGGTTTCAAATCAGTGCGAACACATAACATTAGGTGATTACGTTCTTTTTAAAAAACATTCACCCAATTTAAATAGTATAAAATGAATATAATATATAATGAATAACAAGAATATAATGTGTTCCCAATAACCCATAATCAATAACCTTCAGACGCATCTTTTTTAGTTTAAAATTGATACGCTTTTTTTCTATTTGGACATCGAGTCATCGGTATACGTTAATGCCCCTCTGGACGATCTAGTTTTATGATCATCACGTAATAAAAACGCCGGATTCGTGCACATATTTTTTCTGAAAAAAGCGGCAGAAATGCCGGACACGCATCGGAACGTTGGTAGCACGCAGACCACAACTATCATTCCCGTAGGCGCCTTATTTGCCCTCCCAGGCGACGTTGCCGAATTTATCAGAGGTCCTGATGAGATTATACAGGCCGGAAATACCTTTGATCGTGACCATAATAAACAAAAACCACCTTTAACAGGTTAAATGTTGTGCGAGCCGACATGTAATTCATTCTATGCCCTAAAAGAAGAATATTATTATACTGAACCTTCAATTTGTGATGGTAATGACAGTTCCAGAAAGTAGTAAACGTTATTAAATTTATTTGTTGTTTATGAGTATATATATATATATATATATATATATATATATATATATATATATATATATATATATATATATATATAAGCATGACAACAACGAATAATGGGTGCAGACTGAATAATGAATCAATGGGGATTATATACTACATGGATGATAATGTTATAATCTTAGCAGAAATATATAACGACTTACGAGTTCGTCTCTTGTTATTTAGACTGGTCAGAGTATCAACATATGCTCTCCCGTCACGAATAGGGAGACTCTACCCACGGTCAATAACACATTAGTTCACAGACTTCCCGTCGGATAACAGGGTTAGATTTCTTTGGACTGTGTCCAATGAAAAAACAGTAGCCGGGTGCTATACACCCAAACCGCTGAATTCCACAATCTCATGTGGAACATACAACTTGCCTCTCCGTCCAAGGAGAGTTAGTTAGTTAGTTAGATTAGGATGAGGGTCGCATCGGTGACAGAGACCATTTAGCGGCCATAATGTGCCTATTAATTGAGATATTTTGAACGACTACGGCCGATGTTCACTGACATTAGAGATTCAGGGTTCTGGGTTTGATTAAGGAGGGCGAGTGTTGAAGAAGAGGACAGGTTATCGGATGGTGGAGGGGTGAACGCGTAATGATGATTGAGGAATGGAGAGATTTTTCAAGGGCCAGGGTCTCTACCGTGTAAGAACTAAATTGAGGGCTTAGGTGATAACGAAAAGTTTGGGAAAGAAGAGGGTTCCCTAGGGGAAAGAGCCCGAATGCAGATCCCACACCAATTGCAGATGTGGATCCATCGGTGAAAATAATATTGGTTTGGGGAATCGAATCCAGGAGAATATGGAAGTGAGGCTGAAAAGAGAGTGTAGGGGTGAATAATTTGCCAAAGCGAAGCAGGGAAAAATTATAAGGCACAGCATGTAGGGCCCATGAGGGATGATTAGAAAGGGAAATTAGATAGCAGTTATGGGGAAGGAGATTGTATTTAGTCCTGAATTGATGAAAAGTGTGGCACACGCTCTCAAGAAGCGTAGTTCTGATAAAATGTGGCGGGATAGGTCGAGGATTCAAGAATGAGGAAGCGTGAAGGATGAATGGTCTAGACGAGAGGCTGTAAGAATAGTTGAGAAGTAATTGAAGACTTCGATGTGTTAGTGCTTCTATCTCAGCTCACAGAGACTAGGAATAGGAGTGTTTCGATAGAGACCCAAGGACAATCTGATGGCTATGGGGAAGAATAATAAAACAAAACGTCGTCCACGTAGAGGCGAAATTACACTTCATTTTCGAAGGACGGATCCCTGCGGTACCCTATTATCTTGTAGATGATAAGAAGACATGTGACATTGTTTGAGACATTGTTGAAGACATGTTGACATGTGACATTGGTTAAGAAGTTGTTGGTAAATTTTATTAATGGGCCTCGATAACCCCAAAGGTGCAGAGATTTGATGATTTGGTATCTCCATACAGTGTCAAAAGCGTACTTCATGTCCAACAAAGCGGCTATAAGGTGATAACCTCGTATGAATGCTTCCTTGATATTCTGGTCGAAACCAACTAGGTGGTCTAAAGTTGATCTATGCAGGCGAAATCCCAGTTGATGTTTGACAAAAGGAGAATTTTTCTCCAAGAGCCAGGATAGCGGTCTGAGCACTATTCACTCGAGGATTTTGCACAAGTGGTTGGTCAGTGATATTGGGCGGAAGCTTGAGGTAAGAGAGCGGGGTTTGCCAGGTTTAAGGATTGGAATCAGAATGGAGTTTCGCTATGCAGATGGGAAGGATCCGGTGATCCAGATGTCATTATATATTTCGAGAAAGAATTGGATAGCGGAGGGTGGTAGTTGTCGTATGAGAGGAATGGGTATTAGATCAGGGCCTGGAGAACTTGGTCTGTATCTGGACAAAGCCCAGTGTAGCTATTTTGGAGTGAAAAGAAGGTTGTAGTGAGAAGGTTGGGTTCTCTAGAGTTAAGAGGGAACTCATTTTGTTTTTTGTATCTGATGAGTTCGGGAGGGAGGCCTGAGTTGCTGAAGACTGTAGTGAAGTGGTCAGCAAAGCACTCAGTTTGGTATACGTGAGTGGTGATCTAGGTTCCATTGTGTAATAAGCCCTGGATGTGACTGGTTGGTCTTCCTTTGAAAACCTTGGTCTTTTTCCAGAATATGGTACTAGATTGTTGAGTACCGATGGAGCTAACGAACAAAGACCAGGAGGCTCATTTGGCCATTAGAATAGTTCTTTTGGCAGCTGCCGTAGCTCGTTTGAATTCCATAAAATTATGTGGGAAAGGGTAGTGTTTGAACTTATTAAGGGAGCCTGAGCTCTTTCTGAGCCTTGTAGTTCTAGCAACCTGTGAGTTCGACCATGGTACGGGGGGACGATGAGGATTGTATTCAAAGTGGGGAACAGATTTTTCAGCAGCCGTCTTGATATTCTGTACCAGGAGAGAAATGTTGTGATGGCGGATGTTTCAGTTCGCTTTGCTGAAATTATATAATAGTTTAGGTAGGGATTGACTGTAATGGGAAGAGAAATGTATGAGAAGAGGATAGTGGTCGCTGCAGTGTAGATCCCCAAAGCATCTTAGAGGATGTGGAATGCATTGTTGCGCCGAGTGCGCCGGTAGCACCAGGAAGAAGGTCCAGGACGGAATGAAGCTGCGCGACAAAAGCGCGCCACCCGGTTTGTTAATATATCTAATATTAGAAAAGACCCAGAAACCGGGAAGGGGTCTATCTTAAATAAAACTGTTTACTTGATTTTATACATTTAATTCACATAAGCACACAAAAAAAACGACACAAAACACATTAAAGGATGTAAAAAATAAAACTATAAAATGAACGACACTGCAAGGTTTAGGGAAGGTGGTTCGCTAAACCTTACTTTGGAAAATCAAAAATTAATCAAATTGGTCTAAACTACACCAGCTAGTCTCTATGTCCCTGTACTTATAAATTAGAGGTTATTAACTCTATTCGAACAATATTAAAAAGAAATATATAACTCAAGGATAATCAAATAGGGTCAAATGGCAAATAGACAATTTAAAAAATGGTAATTGAGATCTTTATCAGTATATAAAAATATAATAAAAATGTGTTTGCCTGGACTTATTTCCTGATTGTTCCTCTTCTTGCCCTAGCGATACAGGAGCTCTCTCAATTACAATTCGGCCGAAATAAACTTACCAGTAGCGATCAAGAATTTGTGAACGCTACAGTATGGCCGAACCCGAAGGGAGTACCATCCTGCATTAACCCTGTTGGAAGGGAGTGAGTCTTGAACAGGAGAACTAGCAGTGTTTTAGCTGAAGTCTGGTCAGAACCTTTAGGAGAAATACGGTGGACACTGATCACGCCTTGATCTTGCATATTTTTTATTATTTTTTGATCTGTGCAGTTGTGCTAAGTCAGAGCAGGTTACGGTGCCCTTGATGATATTACGGGAGGAATGCGGAGAGACTTCTACATCAAAAGTGTGAAGTTTGTTAAGTTTAGCTGCCATTAAAGAGTGTCTTTCATTAGAGACCTCTATCATTAGTGTGGCATCACTTTACTTTCTGGTATCAAAAAATGTCCCAAATTGAGCCAGTAACGCTTTGTGTATTAAAAATGGAGATATTTGTTTAAAATATTCAGATTCATTTTTGACTTTATTACGAAAAACTTGTCAAACATAGCCGGCGATGCCGGGGACTCAGTTCTGGTTCTTTTAAACCCACTAAGCGGAGGAAAATTGAATTTTGAAGTCATGTGGTTTCCACGAGAGTGGAGGAAACAAAAATCGGCCAGAGCAATGCCCCATACCCTGGCAACCCTAAGTACTCTGGGGGACGGGAGGTACCCCAGAGGCACCGTTCGCGACACCTGAGGCATCACCACGGTGGCTAACTGTTAGGCTTAAGGGTTATGACAGAAAGGGGACAAAATAGAACGTGCACACAATGTGACTGGGAACCTCGGGGACGTCACACCCCGTGTCCCGGAGGTGCTCCTCCAAGACCCCCAGAGGGACCAAAGAATATATATATATATATATATATATATATATATATATATATATATATATATATATATATATATATATATATATATATATATATATATATATATGCATGGTATTTTCAAAATTGAATCATTTATATAAAAGTTGCAAAATTAAGAAGTTATTAACAGTTACAAAATTTTAAAACAGACCTAACTTTTTGATATTCTCGCCCACTGCGTTGTAAAATTCGCAAGAAAATTCAATTTAGCAAAAATCATTTATATCAAAAGTTGCAAACATTAACTTGCAAAAGTTGCAACACATCGATCAATAAGTCCCCGGTCTGATATCTGACAGACCGGAAATTATTTTTTAGACCAAATAGGGATGCATTTTGTTAATCAATTAACAAACAAACTCAAATTTATTTTAGATGCTTTATTTCAGAAAAAAATAATATTATTAGATGCATAAAAGCTCAAAAACATAAAAATATACCATTCTAATACATGAGAGCCATTTTAAAAACACATACAACTATAAGAATTTTATATCATATTTCTAAATTAAATATTTAAATGTCTAAACCAACAATCACATATTACTTCAATATACCTAGACATATAGCGTAGCACAACGTCCTGTAACTGCTACCCTTGAATCATCTTGGCGGGTGTTTGATCCAAACCACATACCTCTGATATTCGATTTTTCAAGGTTCTTGTAATATATTCCGATGTTGCTCGAATCCTAAGTTGTTCAGATAGTAAACTGCTTTCAGATAGAGAGCTGCTAAAGAAAAACTTTGTGAGTGACATTTTTCTTTCTATTATTTGCAGTATGAATTATGAAGGGGCTGATACCAGCAATATTCATCAAGCTGAAAAAATCACCATTAACCATCGTCTTGAAGGTCTCGCGCAATTATACATAGAAGATAATTTGTCAACCGTATCCACACCACCTTTTGTTTTGTTGTAGTGTATAATCATTTCGGGTTTATTTATCGAACGCATAATCGAACTGCATTGTAAATAACAACAGAACAAATCTTCCTGATTTAGGTAGATAGAAAGCTAAGGGAAATTTTCTCGAAAAGTAAAAATGTTTGATCTCTATGGCCGAATTTTTCTTTGAATCAGTAATGGAAGTATTTGAGCTTTCTTTTTACGAAGAGTGCCTAATAGGCTTAATTTATAGTTGATACATGGGCTAATCGACACTTGTAAACCAATTGTCTGTTGCCACGTTACGATCTGTCCCCGCTATAGGTTCGCATAAACGAAATACTACTTCATAAAGACGGTTACTACTTGAAATTCCTTCGTTCCTGGTAAGGATTTTTCGTTGGTGACGCCATCTATACGTCAGATCGGGGACTTATTGACCGATATTGACCACATAATCCGGGATCTTGGGCGTTCCGATCGGGGAAGAGTTGAATTAACTCACAAAACCATTCATCAGATCTTAACCAATAAATTGGGGTTGCAGAAAATCTGTACGAAAATAATTCGAAAAAACCTTTCGTAGGATCAAAAGGACAACAGGAGAAAAACATGTTTTGACTTTTTGGGGCGGTTTTAAAATTGAAGTGATAGCGCACCGGTTCTCCAAATTGTTGTCGCTGATTTTCACAACACACTAGTAAAATACGTTTCACGAAAAGAATTGCTACGAACCATCAAGTATACATGGAAGTTTAAACTTGTACTGAAGACGCATCACGTCTTGGACTGCCTCCCTTCAAGAGTGGAAGCCAACAGAGTTGTCACATCGAACACTACTCCATCAGTATCATTTCTTATTTTATGTATACTTTACTTTATTACTTATATACGTATATATTATAATATTTTTTAGAAGCAAAAGTATTGTACGCAGCTTTTGCCAGAAAGTTAAAAATAAGTATACAATATTAAAAAGAAGACCTAAAAACATTATAGAACGAAACGATAAAAAAATTGAAATTTAAAACAATTTTCTCGCTGTATTAAATGTATTTCTTTTGAGAAAAAACGAATATTAAGTTTAATAACGGACAGAATATCTATATCTCCAAATAATTCTCCAAACAGTTAAGTCAAGGGTTCACTAAAAACCATTCTTCTTTTTATCGTGCCGTCTTCAAACGAAGGTTGGCGCCCATCATGACTATTTTTACTTCTAAATAACTGGTTCAATGTACAGTTGAACCATTTTAATTTTGCAGCCATGTATTCTTGGTCTATCCACGCTTCTTCCCTCTATCTTTCCCTTCATAACCACTCTCAATAGTTCATGACGTTATCCTCTCATTGCGTAACCTAAATATTCCGTTTTACGTGTCTTTATGGTTAACATTAGTACTCTTTCAGTAGATATTTTACTTCTTCATTTATAGACCTTTTCATTTGTGAATGTTTCTATCCAAGAGAGAGAAATTCGTAGTACGTATTTATTATATATTATTATTAGTACATATTAGTATTCGTAGTACTTTTCTAAATAACCACACTTCAAAAACTTTAAATATTTTGAAGGGTGGAAGCTTCTATATCGTAAAAGAGGACCGAGTATATGTAGCAGCAAATCATTTGGATTTTAAATTCATTTTCTATTTTTCTACAGCAATAGAAACATTGCATGTTGGACAATGTATTGCTAGCTGTTTATAACCTTGTTTTTATTTCTTCGATGTTATTATTCTTTGAATTAATACAAATTCCTAAATACTTGAATCTATCCACTCGCTCAGTGATACTATTGTTTATTCTTAACTGTTTTTTGTTATTGGGTAATTTCAAAAACACATGTATTTTGTTTTCTTTAGGTTCATATTTAATCCGTAGAGTATGCATAACTTATATTATTAATAGGAAATCAATTTACTCTTAGAACGGATGTTTCTTCTCGAGATGATTCCTGAATCATGACTTCTGATACATATTGAAAAGCGTCAGTGCAAAGATACACCCCTGTCTAACTCCCCGTTTTATGTGTATGTTTTTGAAAATTCTCCTTTTACACTAACTCTAGCTATTTGATTATTTTAGAAGGTCTTTATTATTTTCATATCTAGCTTATTTATTTGCTTATTCATTGGTACAAGAAATGATGAAAATGTTGACTTCAGCTTCTCATGCCTTCCTTTATGGAAGTCCTTTTCATTATCGGTAAAGATCCCATGAATTTCTTTATTGGCATCAAGATTTTGAGATGCAAAAAATCAGTAGTTCTCACCAATGTATTCTATTTTAGTAAACGAATACTCTATAGGAAAAAAAGCGGAATACCACTCGATTTTCTAAATTAAGATAAAATATTTTCTTATGGTGCTATTAATTTAATATTTTAAATAAAAGGATGGAAACAAAAATTCTTTTTACTGTTTTAGAATATGAATAGATCGATTTTGAGTGCACCAGGTTGCCATGACAAGTTCTTATAAATAGATATTTAACGCTTTTAAAGATTCAATTCATCCTATATGTCATAGGTAGAAATCCAAAACGTACCACCGAATATTTTCTTTTCACTGTTGTTAAAATGATTAAAATGTATAATGATTAAAAATAAGGCATTTCCATAGATGAGTTTCTTTATTTCGAATTAAACAATGTATTTTCTATAATGCTATTAATTTATTCTATTAATAGTACTTCTGCTTTAAAATACAACTGTAGCACCAACTTATTGTTGCTATAGTGTTTAAATGTCAAATAAAAATCACGTACTAGGGTTTAGTTTGGTTTATTTAAAGCTATTTATGTATCCGGAATAACAAATAAAAACAAATATTTATCATTGAAAATGGTTTTATTGGTTTTCAAATTATTTTTCGCGATGATCGATATATTTTTGTATATGTTTGAAACAATTTTTCCATTCCGATTCAGGTAGCTCCAAAACATTCATTTTGAACGCATCAACCGCTTCTTCCGGCGTCGAAAATCGTTGATCGCGTAGTTTATTCTTCACGGACAGGCACAAAAAGAAATCATTTTGTATCAAATCAAAACTGTACGGCTGTACGGCGGATGACCCATCAATTCGACTTTTTAACCGGTCATATATTGAGTTATTCGGTCAGATGTGTGAGAGCTCGCGTTGTCACTGTAGCCACACTCCCATTTACCCAAAAAAAAAGATAAAATGCTTTTTGCGCAAACAACTTTTGTTGAGTTTGGCTTATATTGAAAGACCTATACAGTCGACAGTTGTTTAGTTTCGGTCTCATACGCATAGATCTAAAATTCATCACCTGTATAGATATACACGCACCACAATTGTATTGTTTGGCTATTTCTTTACACCAATCGACAAGAGCCTTTTTTTTTAGCTATTGTCAAATGACACGGAATCCACGTGTATGGTGCTTTATCGCCAAAAGTCGAAATGAGTTGATCGATTCACGTCGACAGTCGTAGTAAATCGTGGCACGAAAATGCTTACGAGTTAATTCCATTTTTTAACTGAGATAAAATTTTCAAGTCACTAAACAACATAAATAGCATTCCGTATAACACAACGTTCTGAGTACTACAGCCAACAATGTTAAACTTTACGATGTACAGGTGTATATGTCGAATGACGCCTAGCAACACCATTGTTACCAATTCTAGATACATATACAGCGACCCTCGTATTATACCTCAGGAATAACACCCGAAATCAACTGGGGATTATTTATATAAACTTACCTTTTATATAACTTAACTTTAATTACAGTAATATAAAAGTGACAAGATCTCCCTGGTCAATTTTCTTGGCTGTTTAAGGGAAAAATTAGTTCAGACAAGTTCGTGTATTACAACTGTACTGTATTATTTAAACGCAATCGATCAATCTTTACCTTCGGAGAAGTACGGAACAATAGCTTTCCTTACACATTATAAGACCAAACATTGACTTTCTAAGGATATAAGGATAATTTGATTAAATATCTTTAATTTTCTTTACCACATATATGGAAATGTTGTTTTTTATGTATCCGTTTAAACTTTAATACAGCTCAGAACAACAAAGAATATACTGATTGAAAATTCTTTTGATTTGATTGTGAAAAGTTGAACAAAATTCCCACCGTTATCTGGGCTACACCAGATCATTATTTCAAATGCCAAGTAATTAGTTTCTCAAATGTTAAAAAGGAAAAAATCAATTATGTAGTAAGCTAGTGATCAAATAAACTATCAATTGAAAGGCTCAATATAAATATAATAATACAATGTAATTATAGAATACAGTACTACAATAGAATACTAGCATGCACTAATATAATACAATTTTAGATTAAACTCGAACAGATTTACCACTAAAGACCAAATAACATTATCTAATTTCCCGACGCGCGTTTTTCTAACCTTGTTAGCATCATAAGAATTGACTCGTCTCCTGATGGTGCTAACATGGTTAGCGAAACGACCATCGAGAAGTTAAATAAAGTAATTTGGTGTTTAATGGTAAATCTCTTCGAATTTAGTGTTTCACACAAAAGGTTCCAATACAAGAATTAACCTTTTAGATTGTTTTGAAAACAATATAAAAGGTGGTAAACTGCAAAGACCTTAAAATATCTACTGATCGATAACTAAAATAATGCTAGTTAAATGCTGCTATTATTTTTAGAATTATATCTCAAGCAGCAACTAGCAATTAAATTAGTTAATTCAGATTAAAAAGTCAATGCAATCGGAATATCCTCAAATATGAATTTTTAACAGCTTTTTTAACATGGTGATAATATTGCTAAATAGTATTCAGTACATATTTATATGAAAAATAAAATACTGAGTTAAACAAATATATATTTAATAATTGATTTTCGCACCTTTGGAAAAACCGACCTTAATGACTCAATACCACTAACCCCTCTACTGCAAAGTATATTTAAATGAAATAATTTAACAATGTTCAGGATAATTCTGTTTAATAATATTAAACAATAGAATCTCAACCTAAAATTATGTCTAAATTTATCCATATACTATATTATCCATGTAATACTTTTACTTTGGAAATGTTTATATAGTTTTTATTGTATATCTTTAAACTAATTGAGTTTCATTGAATCAGTATAAATGTATGTTTTATTGTTAGTATAATTAATTTTGAAATGTAATCATGCATCAGGCAACGAAAAAATGCGTCAAACTGTTTCATGAGAAGAGGCCGATATCCAATATCAGCCATATTCGGATTGACTTATTAAAATCGCTAAAAACAAATAAATCAGTCAGCACTCTGAAAATATACTCAGGTCGACATTCCAGAATTATTCCTGTAAACACTTGTCGTAAGCTGCAGGCCGAATTAGGCCGAATTATAACAGGCGTTGAAAAATGTTTTAATATTCGACCCTGAATAAATGACAAAACTTGTAATCAAACAAGGCATATTCTGTGCAATGGCGTCCCTGTATATTTGGTGAAACATTGAAGTAGTAATATACCATATGTATATTGTTGTGTTGCTGTATTATGTTGTACTCGACTCAATGCCAAACCGAAAACCCTGAGCTTCATTTCACCAAAATAACTAGTCCTTCTGCAGCAGAATATTTTTGGACCTGTAAAAACAGCCTATTAAGCCATTTAAATGTTTTTGCTCTTTCGTTATTTAAATTCAATCAAAATTGCTAGCAACGGAAGATTTTATATTGACAGGAATAAATAATTATTTTTTTGTTATTTTTTAGTTTTGCAAAAGATTGAAAGATTGTAAAATACATCACGGAACATTTAACATGGGAACAACACTTGCAACTTCGTGATATATTCGCAAAATTATCGACAAATTCCGAACACATTTCACGCTGCTCGATAGAAAATATCGCCGCTGTTGCTAACAGTGTTAACAAAGATCCAAATTTATTAACTCGTCGCCGTTCACAGGAAATTCGACTTTCTTATTCGACTACCTGGATTTTTTAATTTCGAATTTGAATGGTATTGATCTGGAGGAGATACGGTTCCAGCAGGACGGCTTCACATATCATACCAAGGTCACGGGATTTAAAGCGTTTAGATTATTATCTTTGTGGTTATGTTAAATATTTGATCTATGCCGATAAACTTAAAAGCCATCACAACTCTGACAATTGCGGACATAAGACCCCAATAGCTTGAAAGAATGGTCGGAAATTGGATTAACCCAATACGCTTTGTCAGAAGTATCCGCGGCCGACATTTGTCCGATATTATTTTCAAACATTAATGCCATTAGATGTTATTTCACAAAATAAATAGTTTCAAGGCATCTAATTTGGTTGTAGTGTTATTTAAATAATTTAGAGTTCGGACGCACTAACAAAATCACTCTTATATATATATATATATATATATATATATATATATATATATATATATATATATATATATATATATATATATATATATATATATATATATATATATATATATATATATATATATATATATATATATAATATACATATCTATATATAAATATATATATATATATATATATATATATATATATATATATATATATATATATATATATATATATAGATATATATATATATATATATATATATATATATATATATATATATATATATATATATATATATATACATATAGATATATATACATATCTATATATAAATATATATATATATATATATATATATATATATATATATATATATATATATATATATATATATATATCTATATATATATATATATATATATATATATATATATTGTAACCAATTATTTTCCCTTTTAAAACAATTAAAAAATATTGGCCACAGCCACGGCAACTATTCGCCGGGAAGAAGGTCCTGAACAGGATGAAGCTGCGCACCACCCAGTTCATTAAATTATTTTGTGTTATAGAAGACCCTTGAACCGGGAAGGGGAAGGGTAAAAAAACTAGTTATGTCTTTAGTAAAAAATTATTGATTTAATTTTGAACTTTAATACACTTAAGCACATTAAAAAAAAATAACACAATATACATTTAAAGGAAGAAAGAATAAAACTATTAAAAAAACACACAGAAAGATTTAGGGACTGTGATTCACCAAACCTTACCGTGGAAAATCAAAAAAAGTGAGCAAGTTCCTCTAACCTACACGAGTTCTCTCTCATATATATATATATATATATATATATATATATATATATATATATATATATATATATATATATATTACTATTATTAATCACGTATGGGCCCTGGTGGACCACGCGAAGTACAATTAGAGGCGTTTGTTGTTGTTAACCTTCCTTTGAGCCCATACTAATTTCATTCTTTCGCTATGAGCTTTTTTCCTTTCGTCAGACCAAGTTGTTCCAGTCTTCCTACATTTTTCTCTCTAGCCAACCTTCCAAACGTTAACCTTGTGCCTGAAACAGCCTCTATCCTGAATTTCACTTTGTGTAATATTTGCTGATCTTAGGTCCTCTTTAATTGCAGCAATCCATTTAATTATTTCTACTTTAGCTCTACTCCTATTTTCAAAAATTCGACTATTTGTCTAGTTAACCTACCCGGATTCATCCATTTGATGTGTCCGTAAAACTTAAGTCTTCTTTTTCTCATATCGCTATGTATATCTGTGTATTGTTTGATTTCTTGGTTTTCTCGAAGTCGGTATGTTGTGCTATTTATTTGTTTGGGGCCTAGGATTTTTCTTATGATTTTTCTTTCCTTCTTTTCAATGTCCTCGATGTCCCTCTTTCTATTCAAAATGAGCGTTTCTGCAGCATATAGACATTCTGGCTTAATAACCGTGTTGTAATGTCTCAGTTTTGTGTTTTTAGATAGGCATTTTTTGTTGTAAATATTTTGTGTAAGTCTCAATGCCGTTTCCATTTTTTGACATCTACCCTTATTGGCCGCTTTTTCCAACCCATTTTCCATGATTATTTCACCCAAATATTTGAATCGAGAGACTCGTCTGATGTTACCATATTTCGTTTTTAGAAATGGTGTTCTTAGTCTGTTGCAGGTCATGTATTCTGTCTTTTCAAAGGAAATTTGGAGTCCTACCTTTTCTGCTATTTCTTTTAGGATTTCAATCTGTTTCTGTGCCGTTAATACATCTTGAGCTAAAATTGCTAGATCATCAGCAAATGCCAGACAATCAATTTTGATGTTGGTTCTCCCCAGTTTAATGGGCTGGTCAATATTCAGTGCCGACTTTTTTTCACGCCACTCCTGTATTACTTTTTCTAGAACACAGTTAAATAAGTGTGGCGAGAGTCCATCCCTTTGTCTCACACCAGTTTTAATTTCGAAGGGCTCTGAGATGTCACCCATGAATTTAAGTTTTGACCTCGTGTTAGTTAACGTTGCTTTAATAATTGCCCGCGTTTTCATATCTAGTCCTTGTTCTTTCAAGATTCGGAATAAAGATTCGCGGTCAATAGAATCATATGCTTTTTTGAAATCCACAAATGTACAGACGAGATTTTTATTGTACAGTTTTTGATGTCTTAGAATCAACTTTAGATTCAGGATCTGTTCAGGGCAGGATCTGCCCGGTCGAAAACCTGCTTGATATTCACCAATGTTCGGTTCTAACTGTCCCTGTGCTCTGTCTAGTAGACATTGAGATAGAATCTTGTAACAAACTGGGATAAGAGATATTCCTCTATAGTTGTTTACATCCGTTCTATCTCCTTTCTTATGTAGTGGCTGGATTAGAGCATCTTTCCAGTCTTCCGGAATCCGTTCGGTTCGCCAAACTTCTTGTAGAATTTTGGTTATTTCCTTGATTGTACCTGGACTATATATATATATATATATATATATATATATATATATATATATATATATATATATATATATATATATATATATATATATATATATATTACTAGTTTCTCGAGTAGAACCGCGTTTTAGATTTATAAAATCTCATCGTTTCGGCTTCCTCTTCAAAACCATTATCAAGAGAATCTAATTGATTTGTCCCGAGGTCTCAATCTGCCTACTACCCAGGGTTTGCAACTAGAAAAGTTGTGCACTCCTCTTCTAATTGTAAACCCTGGGGAGTAGTAGACTGAGTAGAAATAGGCAGATTGAGACCTCGGTGTAAATCAACTAGATTATCTTGATAATAGCTTTAAAGTGGAAGCCGAAACGTCAAGATTTTACAAATCTAAAACGCGTTTCTATCCGAGTACATAGTAATTCTAATATTACCAACCACGGAGCCTTTCCAAACATCTGTACATAATTGGTGTCCAAAACAACCCTGGCATATTTGATAAAATATCTGATTTTAACTTCATTAGATCTAATTGGCCTTATTATAATGAAATTGTTTTCCAGAAGTAAGTATCACTGACTAAAAACAATTAACTAAATTACCACATTTATTTTAACAGGAAAATTTTGAAAAAGCTATAAAATAAGCTGCGGCAACATTGCTTTTAACACTATACCCCGCTGTCAACGGCATGGCCGTAAAGTTCTTCAGGGTTTCACTTTGGCCCCAAAAGATTATGATAACACGTGCTGCCCTCTGGGCCTTTATAATGTCGTCCGAAACCCTAGTTTGCTTCGTCTTATGAAAAAGAAAAATGTTTAGGCACCAGGGTATTTTCGTATTTATAATGTCGATGAAAGAGGCATGAGAGAACTTGAAGATGAGAGCAAAGCAGAATAAAAGGATAAATCAAAAACACAGATTTAAAATGAATTTAATAAGAACTTGATAAAAACAGTTTGGTTTATGGATAAAAAGGGATTGCTGAAAAATAAATATTTAGATGATTTTCTTAATTAAAGAAAAAGGCGACTAAAAGTAAAGTTATAATTATAAATTTGATGAGTATTTACGTACGCTGTACGAAACTTCAGTAGGTATTTGATTGAACTTTCATTTGATTAATTTAAATAATTTTTTGCTCTTTCTCCATTCTCTAGAAATAAAGATCAAATACAAGAATATATAGATACCTACTTCTAATTACTCATGTATGATGAACCGTAGAATTGTAAACTGTAATAACAAGTTACTGGTGTGTTTTAGCTATATTGACAATATGTTATAAATTATATCTATATTCGATAGTTTAAAATAATCTGAAAGGCTACGAAAATGTATCATAAGATATATATGTAATTATGAAGGATATTCAGGATGATTTTTTAGTGCGCTCGAACTTTAAATTTAAATAAAACAACAATTAAATTAGATGCCTTTATACTATTTATTTTATGTGAAATAACATTCAATGGCATTAATGCCTGAAAAAAAATTCGGACAAATGTCCGCCGCAGCTACTTCTAATAAAGCATATTCTCTTAATTGAATTTCCGGCCACTTTTTTAAGCAATTCGGGTCTTATGTCCTTAATTGGCCGAGTTATGTTGTCTTTCAAGACATCTGTAGTTGCTAATTTATCGGCATGGACCAAAGATTTAACATAGCCCAAAAGAAAATAATCTAAAGGCGTTAAATCACATGACTTTAGTGATCAATTAACAAGTCCGTTTCTCGAAAAAAATTTCTCACCGAATTGTTCCCTCAATAAATCGATTGTTGCGTTCGCTGAATTACATGCGGAGCTTCCCTGTTTGAACCACATCTCCACCAGATCAATACCATTCAAATTCAAAATTAAATAATCCAAGTAGTCGTCGTAGCCCAACTTCCTGTGAACGGCGACGAATGGACAAATTTAGATCTTCATCAACACCGCCAGCAACAGAAGCCATATTTGCATCGGAAAGTACAGTTTTTTGTCTTGTTTTTGTTTTAATATCGAGCAGCGTGGCGAATACATCACGAAACTTGGCGCACAAAACACTGATTTTGATAATAAATTACGACAATTCGCAAACACTGCTCTGATGTTCCATGATGATTTGCCAGACTATTAGGACCCAGATTTACGGACTTGCGCGCAAACTCAATGTTCGCACTAAAAAGAATCACCCTTTTTTTGTTCTTTAATACACTGAATTTATATAACTGTATATTTTCTTCTTGTTAATGCGCGCCGAGTCTCAACTGGATTCCTGAGTGGTCGCTAAAAGGCCTACAGGCCGTTATGACATGAACTACATTCTCCTCCTCCTCCTTCTCCTAGCAATGAACCACTTGAAAATATATCTCGCCGAGGAAGACAAGATATATATATATATATATATATATATATATATATATATATATATATATATATATATATATATATATCAAGACAAGGAAAATATATCTCGCCAGGAAGACAAGATATATATATATATATATATATATATATATATATATATATATATATATATATATATATATATATATATATATATATATATATATATATATATATATAATATATATATAGGATTCAGCTTGGCGTTTATTGATTATGAAAAGGCATTTGACTCCTCTCAATATCAAAGCAAGCCGTAATGGATGCATTGCTTAACCAAGAAATGGAGAGAGCCTATGTGAACCTATGTGAACCCATGTGATCCATGAATAATGAAGCTACAACTACAGTTCACATGGATGACCTTGAAGTTACAATCAACGTAGGACGGGATGTACGGCAGGGCTACTCAATATCGCCTGTACTTTTCTCAGCCTGCCTTGAAGAGGTATTTCATAATCTAGACTGGAAACAGGAGGGAATAAAAATCAATGGTGCACACTTAAGCCATCTTAGATTCGCAGATAATATCGTTCTAATTTCACAAGACCCAGATGAGCTACAAAAACACATACAAGAGCTGCAAAGGGCGGGAGAACCACTTGGCTTGAAAATAAACCTAAAAAAGAGTCAGGTTATATTCAACAAATTTGCTGGTAACAGAAAACTTTCTATTTTAGGAAGTAATTTAGAAGTTGTGGGCCACTACATATATCTTCGGCAAAGTATTTCAATGGAGGGTTATACTGCCCGGGCAGGCTCAATATAGTGTTTAAGAGCAAATTTTCACTATGTTTGAAAAGAAAAGTCTTTGATCAGTGCGTCCTACCCGTTATGACATACGGAAGTGAAACCTGGGCACTCACATCGCAGTCAGTTCGAAAGCTTCGGGTAGCACAGAGGGGAATGAGAAGGTGTATGCTTGGCATTATTAAGCGTGAAAGAAAGACCTGCATATGGATCAGGGAACAAACGAAATTATGTGACATCATTGAAAGGGTGAAAGATTTTTTCCTGGCTGTTCTGTGCCATTTGGTTCCAATATAATTTATGATGTTATTAGTCCATCGTGTTTTCGACCTTCTTCATGAATGATTGTAAGCGGTAACCATTCCAGAATTGCTTTGGTTCACCTGTCGTCATGTCGTGTCGCTATATAGCCTGCTCACTTCAATTTCAATTCCGTTACTCTTATAATCATGTCGCATAAACATATTTGTTCCCTAATTCATGTGCAGGGATTTTTGTCCCGCCTTGTAATGCCAAACGTACATATTTTCATTCCCATCTGTAAATCGTTCAGTTTTTGTACTGATTATGATGTGAATGTCCGGGTTTTACTTCCATATGTCATAACGGCCAATACGCACTGATTAAAGATGTTTCTCTGCAGATAAAGTGGGAGTTTGTTCTTAAAGACTATATGGTGCCTGCCAGCCACATGCCTAACATGCCTTTTAACCTGCCGGACGATATCCCCTTCCATTGATACCCTCTGCCAAATATATATATATATATGGTTATATGGTGATCCACCACATCCAAATCGCTCCACAAAAGAAAAATTCTTCAGTCATCTGCAAATTTATTGAACATGACCTGACTCTTTTTAGATATATTTTCAAGCTGAATGGTTCTCCAGCCCTATGCAACTGTTGTATGTGATTTTTGTATCTTCTCGGTGTCTTGTGACATCTGCAAATATATAAGATACCAGCATTTTCAACTTCAATTTACGACCTTTCAGTATAATATTATCAAAATGTTCAATGATTTCTTCCGTTCTATGTTCCACATACATACGACCACGTAGAGATAATGAATGGCACTGTGAATTGGAAATTTTTCCATTCTTCACTAAATGCAGAGCATGTCGATTTGGATTGGTTGTTAAATACAAGGGTACTCTGAAAAGTGTCCAGCCTCAACATGAAGATAGCGTTACTCGTCAAAAATATTCTGGTAATAAAATTACGTATGCGTTGAAAAATAACCCTGCAAATTTTAGCCATATTAGATGCTTAGTTGTTGTTTAACAGACATTTATGTCAATTAATGTGAGTGTTTCTGTAAAGATGGAAAAAATCGTATATCAAGCCGTCATTAAATTATTCCATTTGAAAGGCAATATGCCTACGCAGATTAAGGCCGAGATGAATACTAATTACGGGGACTCTGCGCCATGATTTGCCTGAATGTAATCGTAGTCGTCGTTCCAGCTTGACTGGCGATGGCCGTTTGGGATGTGGTGGCGCCAGTGGTGTCGCATGATATGGCGTTGGGCATCTCGAAAGAACGTATTTGTCATACAATAACTAAAGCTTTGGGCATGAAGAGGGTAATCGCGCGTTGAGTGCCGCCATTGCTCACTCAAAACCAAAAATGCATTTTAATGAGCAAATTCAAAGCTTTGTTGTAGCACTTTAAGAGAAATAAGTCGCAGTTTTGGCGTCGAGTTTTGTAGATGAAACTGGAATACTCACTACCCTCCTAAAACCAAGACATAGTCGAAACAGTGGAATGCGAAGGGTGAATCGACTCCGAAAAAGGCGCAGACTGTAATGTCGAATGTAATGGCGACTGTTTTTTTGGGATTATTTTTGAGTTATCTTAATTGACTATCTTGAAAAGGGAAAAACAATAACAGGGGCATACTACACATCATTACTTGACAAGATAAGGAAAAGCAGAAAATGCGGAAAAACCACCGCATTTGAAAAAAAGGAAAGTTTTGTTCCACCAAGACAACGCACTGTCTTAAACTTCAGTGGCAAAAATTCACGAATTCGAATTTAAATTGATTGACCATCGACGGTGTTCACCAGTTGTGGCCCACAGCGACTTATTTCTCTTTTCTATGCTCTAAGGTTCGCTTGGAGGACAGAGACTTCCATCTAATGAGGAGTCCATCACATTCGTAAACGACTATTTTACAGCACAAGATTTGAACAACTATTTGGATCAATTAAAGAAATGGAAACATCGCTGAGAAAAGTGTACAGAATTACAAAGAGACTGTGTTGAGAAATAAATTGTATTTTTTACAAAAAAAATGCTTACAAAAAATTTCTGTGTTAGGCTGGAAAATTTTCAGACTACCCTCGTATACAAGCAAATTGCTAATATTACAAGCAAAATGACAATATTAGTAAAAGATTAAAAAAACATCATCCAATATGTACCTTCGCATTTCTGACACTTTCCTAATTCATTACCTAATTATTATTACACCTGCCGACATTTTTATGCATGACCCCCGCGCAAATATGAAACGCAAAGTCGTTCCAATTTTTTTTTACCAACTTTCCTGCAAAACTTCTTATCCGACAGACATTTGTTAATCAAGATAGATCACCATATATCATATTTTCAACCACATGAGAATCATGATGGACCTTGAAGAATTAGATGTGTGGTAGTGATAGGCGAAATTTAACTTTTGCATTAGAGCGGAATGCAGACAAACCGTCACACCAGAAATAATGGTATGGTATGGTATGGTATGCTGCTTAGCAGTTATATTTATAAAGCAGGTCAACCTTAATAACCATCAGACGAAGTTTAAATGCAGCCCTCCATATAACAGAAATTTTGCAGCACGTCGTTAGACCTTCAATCACACCATCATATATATTTACCACATTTACATACGAGGGTTAATCAATAAGTACCCGTTTTTGATGGTGTTGACGAGTGAAATTGGCATTACCATCGTGTACTGCAGACTGTTAAACAACCTCATGCTAAATTTCAGATAAATTCATAAGTCAATTTTCTTTTGACAGCCAGTTGTATCATTCGTGTTTTGTATTTCTCGATAAAATGGAAAAAGAGCAATATCAATCCGTAATTCGTTTTTTATTTTTGAATGGAAAAACATGCGAAGAAATAAAAGTGAAGTTGGACGCCGTGTATGGAGACCCTTCACCATCTATAACAACGTTGATATATTGGTTTAACGAGTTCAAGCGTGGTCGTACAACTGTTTTCGATGAAGAACGACCAGAACACCCGTTCGCCGAACGAAAGTGCGCGAAGTAGCTGAAGCCGTAGGTGTTTCGTATGGAACGGCAATCAAGATTTTAAATGATAAGATAGGTGTAAGGAAAGTGTCGGTCGACGGGTGCCGCGATTGCTTACGGTGGACAACAAGCAGGTACGACAAACAATGTCAAGGCAGTGTTTGAATCGCTTTAAGCAAAATCCGCAGGACTTTTTACGTCGATTCGTCACCGTTGATGAAACCTGCATACATCATTACATGTCAGAGAACAAGAGATAGTCAAAACAATTAATTTTTCCGGGTGAATCTACTCCGAAGAAGGCAAAAACGGTTCCATCAGCCGGAAAGGTTATGGCCACGATTTTTTGGGATTCCAAAGGAATAATCCTCACTAATGCCTCAAGATAGTACTACAGTGACTTGTTGGACAGATTCGATAGGAAATTGAAAGAGACATGGCCCCATTTGGCTAAGAAAAAAAGTGCTCTTCCACCACGATAAGGCAACGACACATTCAGCTTTAATTGTCGCGGCCAAATTGCACGAACTGCGCTACGAATTACTTCCGCACCCACCTTACTCACCCAACATGGCACCCAGCGACTTTTTTCTGGTCCCTAACTTGAAAACATGGGTCGTAGGAAAAAATTCAGCTCAAATGAAAAGGTTATCGCCGAGACAGAAGCGTGTTTTGGAGAGTTTGAAAAATCATATTTTTTAGACGGCTTAAAAAAAGTTGGAGAAACTCTTAGAAAAGTGTATAGACCTAAAAGGAGACTACGTTGAAAAATAAAAATAAATTTGTAAAATAAATTACGTCTTTATTTCAAACACAGGTACTTATTGATCAACCCTCGTATACCAAACTCATATATATTTAATAATACAGAAAAATAACGCCAATTCGCATGAAGGTTTCAAGTAGTGCAACTTTTGAAAAAGTCTACCATAACCACCCAGAGAGATACCCAAATGTATCGCTAATTAAACTTATATAGGATTGCATTGATTATTGATGAGGGGGTTGGCCTACTCAACAGTAAGGCCTCGTGCACACGATACGGTTTCGATTTTATAATCGTTTCAGTTTCAGCCGAAAGCTGTGTTCACACGATTCGGTTTTCGTCCACAACGTATGAACGAACACAACAAAATACATAATTTACTGAAAACGAAACGACAAAACCAAAAACGAGGCCTAACTTTAAACGAACTTGAAATACGTACACATATGATACTTCTCCACAGGAAGATATAAGTCATCTAAATTCGGTACATGCATCGGGCATTTACCGTGTGTTATAATATCTACGGTGTCTCTCTCTTCTTCTTTTCTTCGTATTCTTATTTACAGAAGCCAGCATTCGCTATATCTGGCTTCCTTGGTTTCATATTGGAAAGATGAACCAGTTAGGTATTTAATTTAGCCTGTCCATCCCTTTGGAGGTCTGCAAGTGATCTAGAACCCTCTATCCGTCCTTGTACCCATTGTACCTACAATACCACTCGTCTTTATAGGTTGCTGCCATCCCTACGTTCAATGTCTCTGAAGAATCTTAGTATTCGTTCATGAATAATTTGAAATAGCCTTATGAGTTCATTAATTTCTTGAATAACGGATGCGTTTGTTCATCTAGTAGTCCACGGAATGCGAAGTACCCGGCTCCAGCATCAAAGTTCACGAGCATCAATGCGCTTGAGGTTTTGTTTTTTAATGGTCCAGGTTTTGTGGGATATAGCAATTCTGAAAAAAACTAAGGATGTTACTAACTGTTTACTTGTGGTCTGTGTTATGAATCTATCTCTCCAGATCTTCTGCAAATTTTACATTGTTTTTCTTAAAATTTCGCATCTTCTTCTGATCTCATGAGTATTACTGCCTTCGTTCGATAGTAAGACTCCAAGCTAAACGAATTGGCTTACAAAAATGTCATATTTGACTGATATTAGGCATAGTGTTTTGACGGTCAACCACCATTATTTTCAAACAATTGATTGATTCGTCCGTTACTTTGTGACCGTACATTTTAACTATGTGAAGAAAGCACTTCAACTTTGTTTTAAATCACTTTATTTAATAATATTTGACGTGATGGCCGATTCGCAATAACAACTTCATCATCGAGATACTTGAAACTGAATACATTGTAGCGTTTAAATGCGATATCGATGATTTTTTTTCATTTTATTGCTTGGACTTTGGCATTAAGTGTGGAATTTAACACCATTTAAAAGTTCACCACGCCGCTTGCACAACTCAATCCTTTTGAGGTAATTTTCAATAACTTTTCCTCACATTTCGGCTGGTATATCGGCCATGACTTGACAAATGTGGGTTTTGAACTACTCAAGACTTTGAGAATTGTCTAAGTAAAGACGATCTTTCGCGTAGACCCACAAAAAAAGTTTAACGGCATCAAATAACATGATCTTGAATGATCTGAGAACTTCTCGCGTAATAAAGCCAAAATTGGTCGTGTTGTGTGTCTTGTAACGCCGTTTTGTTGGAAACACATATCGCTCAGATCGAACTCTTTAATTTCTGGCCAAAAATAATCAGTTCTAATACTGCTATAGCGCTCAGAATTGACGTTAACAGTCACTCCTTCGTTTTCGAAGAAGTACTGGCCAATTACCCCACCAGAATATAACGCGCACCAACCAGTCACTGTTTACAGATGCAATGAACTTTTCACAATCACTTGTGGCTTTCAGAGCCCCGTATAGAACAATTTTACTTATTTACGTATCCACCGAGCGAAAAATGAGCCTAATTCCTGAAAAAGATTTTGTTCGAAAAATCAGGTGAATATTCAAGCACCCAATCGGCGTATTCCGGGCACATGCCATATTCGGCAGACTTGAATTCTCACGTGAGTTGAACTTTGTAAGGATGAAGATGTAAGTCCAAAGGCAAAATACGCCATAATGTACCGTAAGACAAGCCCACAGACTGTGAACGCCAAGGAATCGATAAATTTGGGTCTTCGGCCACACTTTTACTAACAGCAGCGATATTCTTCATCGAACGAGCATTACGATGATGCACATGTCTTACTACATTCGAAACAGATCCAGTATTTTCAACTTTCTCGACTGTGTTGGAAATTGTGCGCTCGGTGATTATGCCAACCACATTCTGCTCGTAAGATGCAAAATGTGACTACGGAAGAATCACCATTTTTGGAAAAACTTTTAACAGTTCTAACGCATTGTTCGGTGGTTAAACGATCCATATTGTAAAATCGCAAATCTTAAACTAAATAAATCACATATTGAATAATATTTAAGTTTGACAGTTGTTAAAATACAGTGCTGTATTTTCCGAACCACGAAATGGATAACCTTGTACTATGGGCATTTTAAAATCTGGACATTTTAAGATCCAATTATTTTAGGATCCGGACAGTTTTGACTCCGAACATTTTGGATACGGGACCTTTTAGACTCCGAACATTGAGTTACGGGACATTTTAGCTACCAGACATTTTCGATGCAATCTTCTCTCTTTTCAATAGCCGGATATTTAAACAGCACCACCTAGGATAAAGATCAGACTTAATTTTATTATTATTTTCACTATTATTATCTATATATTATCACTATTTGTCTACCATTATTTTATGTTTCACGGACGCTAGATAAAATCTCTTACACTTTAAAAATGTTAGTTTAATGTTGAACATTTTCATCTTTATCATGCTTAGTTAAGTAGCGTAGTTGTAAACATCACAGTTAGATTTCTTTTTTTGTGTTATATATATTTTTTTTATTTTATATTTATATATTATATTTTTGTTTTTGTTTGTCTCTAAACTTGTCATTGTGATTAATAAATGATTTTTACTGTTATCTGAGACTTTTTGAAGATGGTAAACCTTTTTCCCAGTTTAAGGCTTTACTTTTTTTGATTCCAAACTGGGGCCAGACTGGGAACTGGCTATCCTTATTGAAATGCCGATGAGATCCATCCATGACCCACGACCCAACTACCTCCGGCGAACGGCTGCCGTAGCTGTAATTTAATTATCCAACAAAGTTGAAGTGCTTTCTTTCACATAATCATCATTTTCGTTTTCTCTTCGTTTGTTTCTAGTCTGTAAAGAAGTCTTTCGTCCTTAATTTTTTTAATAATTAAGTTCAGTTCCTTGGCCGATTCCGCAGGAAATGTAGTGCTATCGGCATATTAGTTAGATATTTTAATGCCGCCAATACTTATCCACCCGTCCAATCCTCGAGAGCTCTACGCATGATATATTCACCATAAATTTGAAATAGAATGTTCGATCTTCAAGTTTCACAACTGCTCTGTTTTTGTTTCGTATAGATTACGAATTAAGCTAATCAGGTGACCTGATACTCCCATTTCCTGCAGAATGAGCCATAATTTCTCCCATTTTAAGCTGTCAAACGCTTTCGGATAATCAAGGAAACAGAGAGGATGTTTAACTTATCTGGCTTTTTCGATCATTTGTCGAATGTTGAATATATGTTCACGCGTACCTCTCCCTGGAACGAATCCAGCCCACTCGGGGGGACTCTGTCATGATGCGTAGGATTTGTAGTTTATCTATTCATTATGATTAATAGTTTTGTATCAAATGTAAATTGAATTTCTTATTTTTTTCCTCGTCGCATAATATAGTAATGATATGCACAAACATTAAAATAAATATAAGTTAATTAAAAAATAGAATTTGATTCGATATCCAAAATTATTAAAACTCATTTATTCTATATTTACAAATTTTTAATAAAATTAATGACAAACGCTAAGTTAAAAAGCAAATGTGAAGATATATTTGATTGTTTCTAAAAATTGCGTACTCTCTCACGAATTAAATTTCAAGTCGTCTGCCAACTTTTCGTGCATATTCATATAAATTGAGGGCTCTAGAGATAAATTCCAGTTAACTTTCTAAGTGGATATAAATCTTTTGTTAGTTATGATATGAGAAAGTTTCAAATCTAGATTTTAAAAAGTTTCCATGCCAAAGTTTCTTGGGCCGTGCTCCGCCTGACTAGTTCGGAAAATATTTTAAAGTTCATTCGGAGAAAAGCGATTTATCTTTCTAGAACATAAATATTTATTTTTGGAAATATAGATTATTGCTCTTTATAGTTCTCGTCGGTCATCGTTGCAGATGGGTGATGTTCAGTTGAGATATCTGTTCTATAACTGCTTTTTCGATAGTTGCTCAAGCGAATGTGCCTGTGTGTAATTCCCCTGCGCTTTGAAAAGTTTATATAGGGGGAAAGTTGTTGTATCAGTGTTGAGGATCAGCGAAAGTCTTTTCGGGTACACTCGAAATGAAAGCGATGTTTAAAAGTAACTAAAAATTGTCTCATGGATATATGGACTTTTCGACATTTGTGGAACAATCAAAATATCGTCACGCAGTTTTTATGTATTAGTAATGAAGGGCAACTCAATACGAGTATAACCTCAGCCATAGCTATTAATTTTGCTGAGCCATAGTTGAAGAATTATGGGCTATAGTGGTTCAGATAACCCAACCTAGATCTGCATGGTCTTCCATATACTGGGCATTTAAAGTCAGGAGGATACAAAATTAGTAAACGCGAATCAACTTGATTGGCTTTTTGAACCCGCCTTTTTGCTATGGCTTTTTGGCTATTATTTTTCTCATAAAGCTGTACAGCCTTGTATGTCTCCTCACTTTATTGGGGTTTTTCATTTGCCGTACTTTTCCTCAGACACTCTTTAGAGACGATTTAATGACGTCTTTGTATATTCTTTTTGTACCTCCCAGATTCCATTCTTGTCCTTAAATTCGCCATAGAGAATCTGCTTCGGCATCCTAGTATTTACTTACTTTCCGAATCCGGTCAAACATACTATACAAGTGAATTACAGCCAGTACCGTTTTATCATTCGCTAACCTAATGTCATCCATTGTGCAGGGTTGGTCCAGATTCATACAAATCAGAAGGTGTTGGGAGTCATGGACAGAGTCACATTCGCACAGGACATCCGTACCATCCAGTATCCCCATTTCTGCAAATTGGTCTTGCATCGTGGTTCGCCCACTCTCAATCGGTTAAGTATTCTCCAGACTACGCAAGATTCTTCGCTGTTGGCAGCTCCTCTCTGACCTGGTGATTCGGATGGTTTAGCTAGTTTTTCTATCTTACAATACGATCTACAGCCGGTGTCCTTTCCAGGGATTGTGTCCTTCTCAAAAAAGCTCTTTCTGGATTTTAATCGCTGCGGTGCAGATTGATCCCTACGTATATTGGGCGGCACTATGCCGGCTAACGGATGTAGGTGTCCTATTGGAGTCGGTCTCAGACATCCCGTTATGATACGTGCGGTCTCGTTCAATGCGATATCCACCTGCTTTGCACTGGAGCCACATATTCACGGCGGTCAAACATAGAGCCATGGCCAATGTCCTCAATGTGCGCGGGTTTACACCCCAGAATCTGTTTGTTAGTTTTCTGATTATAATATTGCGAACTCTAACCTTGGCCTTGGTGTTCATGCAGTGCTGCTTGTAGTTCAGGGTGCGATCTAGTATGACTCCCAAGTATTTGGTATTTGGGCAATGCTGAAGTCGTTCACCCCTTCGAATGGATCGATATCCAACTCCCTCTTGCCGTTTTTGGTGTTGAGGTGAAAAGCACAGATTTGCGTTTTACTTGGGTTGATTTTTAAGTGGTTGACGTCATAGTAACTGGATAATTTGTCTTAAGCCTCAACCTCTCCGAAACTCGGTCCCTGCGCCGCCATCGCCAAATCATAGGCGTAGATGAAATTTTTCAGGCATTATAGTATCCCGCATCCTTTAACGATAACCTAACTATATCAGCTGAGTTTTTATGATTCAGGACTATATGCTCAAATTGTTGGCTCTTTCAAGTACCTCCGCCTTGATCTAGCCATTTTCTTTTCAAAATTTTCGCGAGTCACTTTCATGAAATCTGAAAGTTATTTTATTTGCTTCCGATACAAGACCCAGTCTTCAGCTCCATATAAAGGAGTGGGAATTATGATAGCATTTTAAAGAGTGTAAAAATTTTAGTGTATTCTTTCAAGTCTCTGTTTACGTATTGCTATGTTAATAAGAGGTATTTTAAAGTAATAAAATAATTATTATTTTATACAATTTGATTGAGAAAGTAATTCGTTTGGATAATTTTTCTGAGTAAGTTTATTTCGATTTGATATTTTTGTCCCCGACGATGTTGCATAACTCGATTGCTCATATCAAAGACTAACCTAAGTTTCATACGCTTTGCGAAGTTGTGAAAATAAAAAAATAAAAATTTCCTCTATTATTATCTTTTCTTAATATACTAACATGTATTTAATAAAAAACTAACACAAACTCAATCTTCGAATTCACTTTTTATGCACTTTCGTAACCTTTCAGGCAACTGTCAAATCCCAGGTCGAAAAAGAATTTGGCGGTTTTGATAGATAAAGTCATTGAGGCCTATTTCGACTTCCTCAAGAGATATTAAACAGCTATCAACCAGGTGGTGTTGCAATGATAGGAAGAATTGAAAATCCGAAGAAGCCAAGTCTGGAGAATGCGGTTATCGTTACCAGAGTAATTTTTCCTGTGTGTGGCCGTGCATTGTCCTGAAGAAAAATGACTTTCAAATACTACATTCCAACACTACTTTCAAACTAAGGTTTTACAGCTGTTTATCCATACTATGTACCTAATTTTATACTTTTATTGGTGTTGATTTTTTACAATATTTTAAATAGTGGGGAATTTTGGAGATCCGTCTGATCGTTTAATAGCTGTCTAGACAGGTCTTTATTATATTTAAAAATTTCAATAGCTTCTAAAAATGTTTAATTTTTTGCTTTTTGGCACTGTATGTAAAATTTCCAAATTTGTTGATGAATTAGTCAGGCAAAAATTTTCAGACCAGATTCAAAGAACATAAATACATATTAAAGAAACAACACTCTAATTGTGCGAACCATTTCATAGATTCCGGACATATATTTTCCGAGATTACAAATTTGAAAATTTTACAAATTTAGATGCTAATGAAATTTATAAATATAATAAAGACCCGTCTAGACAACTAATTAACGAACAGACGGATCTCCGTAATTCCCCACTATTTAAAATATTGTAAAAAATTAACCCCAATAAAAGTATAAAAGTAGGTACATAAATATATATGGATAGATAAACAGCTGTAAAACCTTAGTTTTAAAGTAGTGTTTGAGAATGTAAAATCGGTTTACGAAACTATAATCACAGAAATTTTTAAATAAAAGTAATAGATAACAAAGTATCTTTTTAATAAGTATCCTTTTTAAAAAATAAACTATCACAAAGTAACGGACAAATTAATCAATAATCTATTTTAAGGATACAGTCACCTGAGGAGTTAAAATCGTCATATTTTAGTAACTAGTACAGAAATTAATTCTTCAAGGTTAATTTCTAAAATGTCCACTATTTTTAAAATTGTATATTCGTTCGACTCACAGTACCTGTTTCAAATACAAACTATGATAAACTAACAGTAAGAAAAGCAATTACAACCTAAACTGTTTATCGACCTAATAATACCATAAAAGTTGATATTGCAGAAATCAATTTTTCAAGGTCAAAGAGAGGAATATAAATTTAATAACAGTGAACCATTCAAGTCTAGCTGGTCATTTAGCAAAGCATCGAAATTTCTCCTTTCATAAATTTCTAGATTCTCTAAAAGATTTAATTTTTAAAATTTATTTTCATTATGTAACATTATAAAATTATCAACGATAATATAGTTTTCTAACATTAAGTGGTTAGCATAATGAGAATTATTTTGTTGTTTAGTATAACTTATTTTATGCTCATTAAGCCTAGTAGGGAAAGACCTTCCGGTTTGTCCAACATAGACTTTTGGGCACGACCCGTACTCAATTATAATAAGCAATATATATAGATTGTATCGTTTATTTTGGATAAATGTTTAGAAACTAATTTGGTAACTCTTCCTGTATTTGTAATTGTTTTGTACGCTGCATTCCTGATATTAGTGACAGGATATATTAAATTAATAATTTTATTATAACTTTTTTGTTATTTTTTTATTTATAATGTTTGGGTCGTATCCGTTATTTACTGCGATCTGTTTGATGACATTCAATTCTTTATTATAATTATCTATTAACATGGGGATATTTAATCTAATTTTAAATCTATGTATAAATAAGTTAAATGCTGCCATCTTTAGGGAATAATAATGACAAGATTTATTGTGTATAACTAAATCTGTGTGATGGTTTGGATGGTTTCTAATAATTGTTAAGCCTAAAAAGGTAATATTATTATGTTGCTCTTCTACGACTGCAAAGTTACTGTTCTTATATAACGAATTTAAGTAAGTTAAGAATTGATTTAATTGTCGATCAGAATCTGTAAAACAAATTAGAATATCATTAACATATCTGTACTAGTAAACTGACGATTTAAACAACTCATATTGATTTATCTTATTTTCTTAGTTGTCCATAAAAATTTCCATCAGCAGCTCTAAAATTTCTTGTTTCATTATGAAATAAAGAAGTAATTTGTCAACTAATTCTATTCCAATTCTATATTCCAATTCTATATTCCAATTCTATAACCAACTATTCGTTTGGTGGTATACTCAGGAATAAATGTTGTACATCAAAAGAAATTAGTTTAGATTTTTGGGTAAAATTTCCTTCGGTAAAATGGGGATAGAGAGAAGGCTGATATTGTTGTGACTTGTCCACCACTGGAAGAAGCAGCATGGTTCCATGGAAGTACCACGTACCACGTAAATATATGTGTGTCATCTAATCTGCTTTTTGAATACTAATATAATTTTGAATAATAAACTCTAAGAGATTTACCACTAAACACTAAATCATTGAATTTAGATTTTCACACCAAAGGTTTCCATAAAATAACAAAATAGAACAAAAAACGAAAATATTACAATAAAAGTCTTTAAATAGGGATAGAGAAGCGACTGATATTGTGAATGATCAACCGCTAGAAAAAGTAGCTTCCCATATTTGGGAAGTCATTTCCTACTATATATATATATATATATATATATATATATATATATATATATATATATATATATATATTATTATTATTCACGTATGGGCCCGGGTGGACCACGCGAAGTACAATTAAAGGCGTTTGTTGTTGTTAGCCTTCCTTTGCGCCCATACTAATTTCATTCTTTCGCTATGAGCTTTTTTCCTTTCGTCAGACCAAGTTGTTCCAGTCTTCCTACATTTTTCTCTCTGACCAACCTTCCAAACGTCAACCTTGTGTCTGAAACAGCCTCTATCCTGAATTTCACTTTGTGTAATATTTGCTGATCTTAGGTCCTCTTTAATTGCAGCAATCCATTTAATTATTTCTACTTTAGCTCTACTCCTATTTTCATAAAATTCAACTATTTGTCTAGTTAGCCTATTTGGATTCATCCGTTTTATGTGTCTGTAAAACTTATTGTGTACTGTGTATTGTTTGATTTCTTGGTTTTCTCGAACTCGGTATGTTGTTGTATTTATTTGTTTGGGGCCTAGGATTTTTCTTATGATTTTTCTTTCCTTCTTTTCAATGTCCTCGATGTCTCTCTTTCTATTCAAAATGAGCGTTTCTGCCCCATATAGACATTCTGGCTTAATAACTGTGTTGTAATGTCTCAGTTTTGTGTTTTTAGATAGACATTTTTTGTTGTAACTATTTTGTGTAAGTCTCAATGCCGTTTCCATTTTTTAACATCTACCCTTATTGGCCGCTTTTTCCAACCCATTTTCCATGATTATTTCACCCAAATATTTGAATTGAGAAACTCGTCTGATGTTACCATATTTTGTTTTTAAAAATGGTGTCTTGTGTCTTTTCAAAGGAAATTTGGAGTCCTACCCTTTCTGCTGTTTCTTTTAGAATTTCAATCTGTTTCTGTGCCGTTAATACATCTTTAGCCAAAATTGCTAGATCATCAGCAAACGCCGGACAATCAATTTTGATGTTGGTTCTCCCCAGTTTAATGGGCTGGTCAATATTCAGGTCCAACTTTTTTTCATGCCACTCATGTATTGCTTTTTCTAGAACACAGTTAAATAAGAGTGGCGAGAGTCCATCCCCTTGTCTCACTCCAGTTTTAATTTCGAAGGGCTCTGAGATGTCACCCATGAATTTAACTTTTGACCTTGTGTTAGTTAATGTTGCTTTAATAATTGCCAGCGTTTTGAGATCTAGTCCTTGTTCTTTCAAGATTCGGAATAAAGATTCACGGTCTATAGAATCATATGCTTTCTTGAAATCCACAAATGTACAGACGAGATTTTTATTGTACAGTTTTTGATGTCTTAGAATCAACTTTAGATTCAGGATCTGTTCAGGGCAGGATTCACCAATTTTAGGTTCCAACTGTCCTTGTGCTCTGTCTAGTAGACATTGAGATAGAATCTTGTAACAAACTGGGAGAAGAGATATCCCTCTATAGTTGTTTACATCCGTTCTATCTCCTTTCTTGTGTAGTGGATGGATTAGAGCATCTTTCCAATCTTCCGGAATCCGTTCGGTTCGCCAAACTTCTTGTACAATTTTGGTTATTTCCTTGATTGTGCCTGGACCAGCGGATTTCAAAAGTTCAGCAGTGATTCCATCTTCACCAGAAGCTTTGTTATTTTTAAGCCGCTTGATTTGTCTAATTATTTCATCTTCATTCGGTGGTAATGAATCTGGGTTTGTTTGTTTAGGGTTTAGTGTTGGTAATTTGTTTAAAGGCTCAGGCAAGTTTAGTATTTGTTCAAAATATTTCGCAAGTTCTTTGCAATTGTCTTGGTTATTTAGAGCTAATTGACCGTTTTCCTTTTGAATTTGGATGCAAAGTGGATGCAAAGTGTCTGGTGTTTATGTTCGACGTTTAATAAGAAGAGCGAGAAAAGTGTTCATTACCCGGGAACACACTAAAATCAGTGTTTAAAATGACATAATACTTCCCACCCTTATGTATTGAGCTGAATCATGGGTTCTGTATCGAAAGCAACTCAAGAAATTTTATCAACGCCACCTCCGGAAAATCTTGAGAAGAAAAATGCCATTTATTTTAAAAAACCTTCTTGTTGAATGACCCTGTATTTATAACATAACTAAGCAAAGTTCGCCTTAAATATTCTCATCGGCGATTGCAAACAATCAGAAAGAAGAAAATAAGTCTAACGTCTTGAAGCGACTGAAAGCAAGTAATATCCGATTTACATTGTGATCTCCTATCCGATAAACATCCGTTTGATATCGGAAACGCTTTTAGTGCTTAAAATGTTTCTTTCGGTGTGTCTCCAAATCCAAATATTGGCCTTTTCGAAAACAGCATTAACGTAATATAAATAAAGATGTTTTTTCTTTATATAAAATGCTTTTAGTATATTTTCGGTTTATTTTTGCGAGCGGATTTTCCTTTTCAGTACGACAAAAAGAAAAATAAACAAATATAAAAAAAGATATTGGATATATAAATAAGTACCGAAATTAGAAAAATAGTTAATTTAGTTATTAAAGCATTTTCAATATAAATGGAATAAAATGAAACAAGCGTCTTGAAGCAACTGAAAGTAATGAAAGTAACCCTGTTTACAGTATGCCCTCTTTTCTACCAAATGAAAAATATATTTATATATCAGAAATGCTTTTAGTACCGAAAATGAAAAACAAATATTGGCTTTTGTGGAAATAACATTAAAGTGATATAAGTAAACATCGTGCATGTTTGATCAAATGGTTTGAAGCAGATCAGTAAACAATTCCTTTCCAATGTCATCAAATTATCACAATATCCCCAAAATCCGGATAAAACGAAACAATAACATTTTTTTTTAATCACAGTTTTATTTATTGGTCAAAAAAATCAAAATTACAAAATTTCATTTTGTAATTTTTCAACTTGACTTGACTCAACTTGACTTGACTCAACTTGAATTTCAACTTGACCTCTCTAGAATACATTTATTCGGTATAACTTCCTTCAGGCCGACCCAGCTTTAATTATTCAGCATGTATAGTCATGCAGACAGAATTAATATGCATACTTTCATTGTACAAAGAATGTAACAGTATCACCGTACACTGTACAAAAAATTTCAACAGAAAATATTTGACATACTTTAAGAGGCTAACGATACACTTCCAAACTGTCTTAGTTCTAATAATACTCTGTAATATATACTTCAATATATTTTAGTCTTCGTTATTTCTTAGGCGAGTTTTATGTGGGTTCTTGTTATATGTGCAGATCACTTATGTTTAGTAATATCTCCCTAATTGAAGATAATTAAAAATTTATCTTTTCCTTTTAACAGTGGAGATATATTGTTGAATTATTAAAATTATTTATCATTAAAATACATATCAACGTAGATTGTATTGTGAAAAAGTGATATATATATATATATATATATATATATATATATATATATATATATATATATATATATATATATATATATATATATATATATATACTAAGTATATATATATATATATATATATATATATATATATATATATATATATATATATATATATGTAGTGTTAGAATTCTGAGACAACAGACAACAGTGCTGAGTGTCATCAGACACTCAACTGCTGGGTTCCACAATCTCATGTGTATATACAAAAATACAATCTCAAGTGTATCTACACTTTTTTTTATGAAACGATTTCTCTTTGCCCCCAGAATATCCTTCAGTTTTGGTAATTACCTCTTCATTGGAGTGAAATTTCTTTCCAGTGAGCTTGTTTTTGAAGTTTGAGAACAGAAAATAGTCGATGAGGGTCAGACCTGGCGAATACGGTGGATGAAGAAGCAATTTGAAGTGCAATTTAGCCACCGCTGCCAACGATTTGTCATACAGTGCATTGTCTTGGTGAAACAGCACTTTTTTGTTCATTTAGAGCCTTTTTTGCGATCTCGTCCTTCAAACGCACCAATAATGCTATTGAATATTCGCTATTGATGGTTTTACCTTTCTCGAGATAATCGATGAACAATATCCCATGCGCATCCCAAAAAGGCCATAACCTTGCGTACTGATGGTTGTGTTTTATAGTCGTTTTGGACGGCTTTCACCGACTACCAACCATTCGGCTGACTGCCGATTTGACTCCAGAATGTAGTGATGAATCCACGCTTCATCCATTGTCACATACTACATAAAAAAATCATTTTTATTTCGCTTAAACAGATCCAAACATTTGTTCCGCTGTGAGCAAACATGCTATCCATTTTGATAGCAATTTACGCATTCCCAAATGTTTATGCAAGATGATGTAAACACTTCCTTCATATATATCTTCATCTTCATGATATCAGCTATCTCCAGCAGTTTTACTTTACGGTTTTGCAAAATAATTTTGTGAATTTTTTTGATGTTATCTGGTGTACCCACCTCATGTAGCCATCCAGAGCGTTCAGCATCATCGGTGCGTATACGGCCACGTTTGAATTCAGCATGTCAATCAGTTATGGTTGATGTTCCTGGGACATAGCCCGGGTAATGTTTATCAAGCCATGGTTTTGCTTCAACGGTATTTTTCTATATCAAAAAACAATGCTTAATCAACGAACAAAATTATTTTTTTCCATTACTTTGAAAATAACGAAAGTAGCATCATTTAAAATACAACAACTCAGAAACTAGACGACAGATTGCCATGAAATTTTCACACATGATGTTTGAAGGTTGACACAATTTATTACTGGTAAGGATTGTTCGTAAGTGACACCATCTATATGTCAGACCGGGGATTTATTGACCTATGTGTTCCCCTTCTCTGACGTACTGCTTTTTTCCAACTTTTCCTGAATCGTCCCTATTCCTTTTACATACTAGTAATTTCCATATGATTTCTTTTGCTATTTTTTCGCTGTCCATTCTTTTAAGATTTCCTACCTTGTTAGTATTTTGCTATCACTGAAAGTTAATTTAATTCCCAATTTCAAGTATCTTTCTGTATTTGTATTTCTTGGTCATCAAACCTGATTTTTAAATACTAAATTCGAAGAGATTTACCACTAAACAGCAAATGATTTTTTGTAACTTCTCGACAAGCGATTCACTAACAATGTTAGTTAAAAATTGATTTGATTTTCAGTTTCTCTTCGAGTTTAGTAGCAAAAGAATTAATGTTATTTGAATGTTTACTCTAATTATATACTAATTTTTCTTTCCACTGAATATTAGAAGCATATTTTCTGCTGCAGTTACCAATTACAATAGATATTATTGATGAGCGACCTCGTAAATCAAAAAAATCAATTTTACGCCAAACGCAAAAATACTAATTACTTTTTCAATCAGTAAAATTGTTAATTAATTCTTAGCTAAATATACCTATATTATATTGTTTCACCATACAAGGTTTTGCCAAGACGTTTTATCACTATTCCTAGGTATAAATTCATGCAAATCCAATTTTCAATATTTTCAGCACTAATAATCTCCCTAACATTTTCTCCGCTAATATTTCTTATTTAATGTTTATTAGAACCAGTCGCGTTGGTAAATTGCCTATAGCGATACCCTAAGGCACTGTAAGTAGCATGGTAGCTGGTTCGATTCACGCTGCAGATGTTTGTGATTTGACTGTTTCTGAATGTTTCTAGGCAAGAGTGTAAAATCTGATAATGAATCACCCATCAGTCGAGCCATTTCAAGGCTAGGTATGATTCGATGCCTTCTGGGGGTATTCTGCGTGGATTGCTCACCAGGTTCTTCTCGAAAGATTTATGGTTAAGCACAAACCAAGAGTTGCTAGCCTGATAGGGGTGCTGATAGGGTTTATCGGTAACTGATGACCGTGATGCGAAATCCACGTTAACCTGTAGGTCCAGTAGCCATTTATTTTAATTATTTATTAGTGATTAATAAAATTTTATATACTACCTGAAAAGTGCTAGCCTCTGTAATTGCTGGATTCTGAAATATTCCCTCTTTTTTGGATTAAATGAATAATTGCTTCTTCCTAAACTATCGGTACCTTTTCTGTTGCCATATATCCTAAAGGTGATTTCCTAGTTCAGATCTTAAAACTTGACTTTCATACCTTGTATTCTCTGCAATAATCAGAATAACCTCTGGGTGCTTGTTACTTTTCATTTTAAAATTTTGTTGTTTTGTTACTTTTCCGTATATATAAAAAGATCAGGAAAGTTAGGCTAAAATAGATATATAGGTAAAAAATATAATAAATCGTAGAAAAACTAGTAATTAGTAATATGGATCAAAAAAGTGAAAGTAATAAAATTTATTTTTTCATATATTTATAATATTTCATAAACTAATCATAAACATAAAACATTCAACATATTTAAGTATTTCATAACATAATAAATTCATATTCATAAGTAATATATTAAAACTATAATAAATTCATAATTAAATTTTTCATAACATTTCGTAAACATAAAAGATATTATTCCAAAAACCCTTTTTTTCATATATTTTATATACATAATTATTACATGCAATTAATTATAAAAACCTCTGTACCAAAAACATTTTAAAATCTGCATAAAAATAATAAAGACATTGATGACAATTTTTTATTAAATTCATATCACTCTGTTTATTGTAAGAGGATACATTGTATAGTTGGACATGGACATGACATTTTTCAAGATTATTTTGTCAAAAAATATATTTTGGTTCAAAATTTATACTCTGTTTATTTTAAACATATATTTTTCAACTATGCTGAATATGTTAAACATTGTTTTTATGTCCTTGAAATATACATTTAGAAATATTTTGTTTTTTTTAATTTTAGTTGTTATGACAATATTTTTTATAAATATAAAATTTTTTTATGCACAGATTCATATAGAGCACATATGTTTATTCAGATACTAGCAATAATCCAAAGCTCTTTAGGATATATAATATTTTGTTTCAAATAAACAGCTTATGTAAAAATAAGTACGCAAACCACGTCATAAAAAAACATATTAGGAAAAAATTCATGTGGTATTGAGTAAATGTACCTTACATACATTAACAGATAACAACAAGCCACTCCCAAAGCATAATATGCTCACCATGTAAAAACAGTATTTAATGAGCAAAGCCTCCTTCTAAGGCAACATTTATCATGCCCTCTAATATGAAGCAAATATAACAATAATTTATATTAAAATATTCAATTTAGAGACAATTAAAGAAATATTGATAAAGAAATATCACTGATATAATATTCAATATGAGGGTTGCTGTTAATATATCCGGAATAATAAATATTTATTATTGAAAATGGTTTTATTGTTTTTCAAAATATTCTCCGCGATGATCGATATACTTTTGCATACATTTGAATCAATTTTCATAATCCTTTTTTCCATTGCAATTGAGGAGGTATCTCCAAAACAAACATTTTGAACCCATTAGCTGCTCCTTCTGGCGTCGAAAATCGTTGATCGCGTTATTTACTCTTCACGGACGTTAACAAAAAGAAATCATTGGATGCCAAATCAGAAGTTTACGTCGGAGTCCTATCAATTCGATGTTTTGACCATCGCATTGTCATGGTGAAAAATGATCCTGTGTCGCTGGTTGCTTTTTCTTATTTCACAAAAACCTTCTTGCAAACAAACGATTGTGTGCCATTTTACGATTCTCTAGTGACACTGTAGCCACATCCCTATTCATCCCAAAAAAAAAACAGGCAACCATTTGCTTCGAGTGCTTCTTGTGAGAACAACTTTTATAGCGTTTAGCTCATTTTGAATGACCCATACTATCGACTGCTGTTTACTTTCAGGCTCATACGCATAGATCCAAGATTCGTCACCTATGTAGATGTTACACATGCCTGGTACGTACCACGATTGTATTTTTTAATCATTTCTTTGCACCAATCGACACGAGCTTTTTTTTGAGCGATTGTCACATTATGCGGATCCAGGGCGCACAAATCTTCTTTCTCAACATCACTGTATATCACATGACAATCTTGCTTTATCAGTTCCGCACCGTATCGATGTTTTCTGGCAAAACAACCGATTTTCGATGACCTTCTTTAAATTAGTCCATGAACGAACGATTAAATTCTCTAAACGAGTGGTATTCAGTGGTTTTAAATGGTGCTTCATCGCACCAAGTAAGTGGATCGATGCACTGTTGTTGAGATAATTTACGTCGAAAATCGTAGTAAATCATCGCACGAAAATTATCACGAGTTAATTCCATTTTTTAACTGAGATGAAATGTTCAGGTCATTGAACAAAATAAATAACATCCATATGACAAACCGTTCTGGGTACGTATACAGTCAACAATATCAAATTTTACGACGTATATGTTAGATGGCGCCTAGCAACACCATTATTGTCAATTCCGGAAACATAAATAGCAACTCTCGTGTATATCTAAAAGGTAGGTGAAAAAGGAGGAGGGAAGGACAGTAAATTGAGAAGAAATTGAATTGCTAATTCCAGTTAAGATTCTTATAACAATTGGTTACTCATATTTTTCACTAACACGCACTCTTTTTACTAAGATCAAAAAGTAAGGTGACTTTTTTATTACTTTAGACAAAATTATTTTATCTTCTTCAAAGTAATCCCCGATCACAGCTTACATTTGTCTCACTCAACATACTTTTCAATTCAAGGAATTTTTTAGCCACATTTCATTGGCAAAATCCTTTTTAAAAAAACATTTAGAAATAAAATTACCTACAATAATTTAATACTAAAATATTTTTATGCTAAATAAGTATTCGAGGTGTGACTATTAAATAACGAAACTGACGCTGTAAAACATTTTATTTTGATTTCATTCATATTTACTTATTATCACCTTCAATATACACCCCTCCTCTATCCCTACGCTCCACGCTCTATGCGAATCTTCCATTGTTCGAAACAGTACTGGAAATATTTTTCTGGCAGCTCCTTTAGAACGCGTGCCGCTTTCTCTTTCACAGCTTCAACGGACTCAAATATTGTTCCTTTAAACGCAGATTTCACCTTAGGAAACAGATCGTCGCACGGCGCAAAATCCGGCGAATAAGGCGGATGGTCTAACGTACTTGGCTAGAAACCTCTTGACAGACAATGCGGAATGAGCCAGAACATTGTCTTGGTTAAGAACCCATGACTTATCCTTTCACACTTCGGGTCGTTTTTTTCCTTATTCTTTCACGGAGTTCAGCAAGAAAGTGAAGGTAATAATGTTGATTAATAGTTTGACCTTCAGCAACCCAGTGAAGGTATACAATCCCATGAATATAAAAAAAAAACAATCATCATTGCTTTAATTTTGCTAATTCGAGCTTTTTTGGTTCTCGATGATTTTGGGCTCTTCCAGTGCATGGCTTAGCGTTTCGTTTCAGGATTAAAAATAAAAAACCACAATTCGTCGCATGTTATCCTTTCCAATAAATCTGAGTCATTTTCAATGGCTTTCGAAGTGTCAGTACAAACATTTTTGCGAACTGCTTGTTGTTCAAACGTGAAAATTTTAGGTACCACTTTGGCACACACTTTTTGCTTGTTAAAATTGTTATGTAAAATTTGCCGTACGCATATTTTGTCAATTCCTACAGTTTCAGCTATCACACGAATACTTAACCGATGATTAGATCGAACCATATTGCCAATTTTTTCAATATTGTCATCCGTTTTTGAGGTGGAAGGGCGACTCTGGCGTGGATCATCTTCAACCTCTTTTCGGCCATCTTGAAAACACTTAAACCACTCAAAAACACGTGCACGCAATAAACATTCATTGCCATATTCTTCTTTCATTAAATTATAAGTTTCAGTAGCGATCTTTCCAAGTTTCAAGTAAAATTTCACAGCAATTTGTTGCTCTATTGTTACACTTAACATTTTTTCGGCGAAACAGAAAAACAACTCTAATGTGAACGAAGATTACGATTATACGGGTTTGTTTACAGAAGCGAGAGGTACTGCATTCCAAAGGGAAGGTTTCACGCTAAACAACTGTTGGTCGCTGATGATTGGCGCATGCGTACTTCTTCTGTACTATCATCAGTCTCGTTATTTAATAGCCACACGTCGTATTCCTCCATATATACTCATTTAGTATAACTAAAGATTGTGATTGTTATCAACCTTACAGATGACTATAATAAGTCTATACTTATTCCAACAATTTATGGAAAATATATCATGCGTAGAGCTCTCAAGAATTGGACGGGTAGTGGTGGCATTAACTTGAGATATGTCGATGACACTACACTTCTTGCAAGGTCGGCCGAAGAACAGACCTTAATTATCAAAAAAATAAAGGATGAAATCCATCTTTGTGAACTAAAAATAAACAAGAAAACGCAAATAATTATTATCGACCGTGAAAACATCATGCCGATCATCAGTTAAATATGGGAATTTAAGGTAGTGGTCAATTCGTCTATCTTTGAGCTTTAATATCAAACGAAGGCAGTAACAGTCATGAAATCAGAAGAAGACACGAAATGGCAAGAAATACAATGCGGAATGTGCGGTAGATCTGGAGAAATAGGAACATAACACAGAATACAAAGAAGCAGATAGTAAAAACCTATTATTGCTTTATCCCGCTGAAACATGGACAATTAAAAAACTATACCTCAAGCGCATGGATTCTTTTGAACTTTGGTGCTGGAGACGGAGAGATAAACTCATAAGGCTATCTCACATTATTCATGAACGATTACAAAGATTATTTAGCCACATTAAACGCAGGAACGGTACTAACCTAGAAAAATGATAGTGGATGGAGGATTCTAGATCACACAGCAGACCTCCAAAAAGTTGGACAGAGGAAATTATAGTCCTAACTGGTACATCTCTCCAATATGCAACCAAGGAAGCCAAAGGTAGAAAGCGCTGGCGAGAAGTAGTCCGGACAGTGTGCGAACGAAATGAATTTCCATAGGTCACAACTCTTCTATAAAGAAGAAGAAATGCTCAACAAATTTCGTTATTCAGACAAAATTTAATGCAAATTCTTTGCTCAAAAATTGTATCCATTTTGAAAAATCGCCGACAAAATTGTTTAATAATTACAAAATACTCTTTAATGTCTAACTTAATAAGCGAAATGATATGAAACTTTTCTCAGACGTCAAGAACAGTCATACCAATTAAAAAAAATCGAATGATCGGTACGTAAAGCATGAGAATTTTTAAAAAGTTGCTTTACTTTTTGATCATAATACGATATTCTGTTAACTTTGTAGTGTTTAATAAGTAAATAAAAGAACATAATATTGTAGACTGTTTAACTTATATATTGATTACTACCTGTTACTTTTAAAATTCCGTAGCTTTTACCTGCTATTTGGCAACATTTTTCTGCAAGGGATTCACAACGATACAAGCTCAAATTACAAATTTTGGACAGCATCCAATGACACAACAGTAGTTGAGTGTCAAGTACACCCAACCGCTGGGTTCCACAATCTCATGTGGAACACACAGCAACCTGCGTCTCCGCCCAAATGAACATTTTTGTTAGGTACTTGACCGGGAATGAGCCTCACCCATCCCTGCAATTGGAGAGCACATGGTGCAAGGATGTCGGCATATGGAGTTAGAATAATATTCTGAATTTTTTCTTATAACTTTTTTCGATATCTCTAATGCGAAGGAAAATATCGAGAATTGAGCCTGTTTGTGAATTCCTAGTAGGTAGGTTTCAGATGAGTATCATGAAAAACGTTACCCATCAATTTGTATCACTGTGCAAAAATTCAAATTTGTATTCTTTCAAAAGCGAAAATGTGGGGGTATCTTCATCTTAAATGCGACATACTATATATATATATATATATATATATATATATATATATATATATATATATATATATATATATATATATATATATATATATATATATATATATATATATATATATATATATATATAATAAATTTATATTTTAACATATACATTTTTATAATATGTTAATACACAATATTTACATTATAGTATTAATTAAAATTATTACTTGAGATTATATTTAAATATGTTATTTTTTGTTTAGGTTTTAGTTGTCACGTTTTTTTACTTATTTTATAAATTTTTTATATTTAATTTTTTCAGGTAGGTTTCAGATGAGTATCATGAAAAACGTCACCCATCAATTTGTATCACTGTGCAAAAATTCAAATTTGTATTCTTTCAAATAGCGAAAATGTGGGGGTATCTTCATCTTAAATGCAACATACTATATATATATATATATATATATATATATATATATATATATATATATATATATATATATAATAAATTTATATTTTAACATATACATTTTTATAATATCTTAATACACAATATTTACATTATAGTATTAATTAAAATTATTACTTGAGATTATATTTAAATATGTTATTTTTTGTTTAGGTTTTAGTTGTCACGTTTTTTTACTTATTTTATAAATTTTTTATATTTAATTTTTTTTTAAGCTAACAATTTTGGCTTTTTCATTTTTCATGGTATTAGGTGCAACAAAATTAAACGTTAATTTATCATTCAATTATGTCATTATATATACTACATAAATTATCAGTATCAGTTCAGAAATAAAAAAAAATATAACTTATATCAATGTCAAAGTCAAAAACTATATCCTATACATACGTATCGATGTAAACCCTCGCCGGAACTTCATAGCGTTATTAAAAGCATAGCGACATTATCATATGTCCTATTCCACGACGTAATCGGCTTCTATACCAAATTTTATTAGAATCCTTCCATCCGTTCGAGTGTGATTGAAGAACAAACATACAAACACTTTCACATTTATAATATTAGTAGGATACTGTACCTATTAAGATGGGTAACAGTTGTCTTGTCCTTCCCTTGGTTGAACATATCCAGTTTCTATTGACAGCGAAGTACGCCATTTTATTCGTCTTGAAATATTACTTAATTTATCCAGTTATTCCACCACTGTGTTGTTGATCTTAAAATATTCCTTCAAACAAATCATAATATAACATAATAATAAACAATCATAATTTTGTGTATCACTATTTGCTTTCACATTCATATATACATATTTTCATTGTATTACTATGAATAACGTATTTTAAAATGACATTCGAAAATATCACCAAAACGAATAAAAGACCCCCCCTTTATACTTGAGCACAATCGTTTTCAAAATGTACATAGATTTGATATCATTACAGGACGTTATATTGTCGGATGAATTGAAGATATCAAAACATTTTTATAATGCCTTTAAAGGAGCTGACATCGGCGAAGTGTTATGGAAGATAACGAGACCCGATGACGATCAACAATTTCCCTTTCTTGTTGCCCTTCCTTGCCTGTCTGCAACCCTCCTTAAATCCCCGGTTTATCGCAGTGATACATTCTCAAAAACGGAATTTGCCGAAGAGGGTGAATTAAGTTTCCATGGACTCCAAGCTGATTAATAATATTTCAAGTTCGAAAATTTGTATTTATCTTTGAGACGAGGGGTGTCGACCACCGTTGAAACGAGAATTTTTGAAGGGGGGTTTTCCCTACTTATTTGCTGTTTTAATTATGTCGTTACCTGTGTATGGCACTTTATTGTTGGGTGCATATTTTCCTCCAAATCATGATAATGTCAGCTATAAAATTTAATAGTATTTTTTAGGATGTAAATACATTTAAAACGAAATATTGTCAGAAGCTGCCACATTTAATTGACAACATCAAACATCTATCTATAAAAAAACTTACCTAAAAGCCTATTTACTCATTTAGTATAGCTAATAATAATAATAATTTAAACAAAAAAGAACCTAATTTATGTTTACTTAATCGTACTAATTATCAATAAATAATAATTAACTGTATTTTTAAATACAATTAATTATTATAATAATTATTATTATTATTTGTTTGTTATTAATTTGACATACTTTAATACCTTCTTCTTGTCGTGTCATCTTCAAAGGAAGGTTGGCGACCTTCATGACTACCTTCACCCTGTCCACAGCTGCTCTAAATAAATGGTTGTTCGTACTGTTAAACCATTATCTCAGATTTTAAAAATATGATATTATTGGTCTTCCCACGCTTCTTTTTACCTCTATATTTCCTTGCAGAATCAATCTCAATAGTTCGTAACGTTATCCTCTCATTACATGTCCGAACTATTCCAATTTGTGCGTCTTGATGGTTTTTGTTAAACTTCTTTATGAAGATATTCTTCATACTTCACCTCTTTATTTGTTACTTTCTCTACCCAATATATTCGTAGTATTCTTCTGAATTGCCATATTTCAAAGGTTTCTAGTCTTTTGATCATGTATTTGTCAAGGGTGGTAAGCTTCTATACCATAAAGAAAAATCGAGTCGGGATCATTCGGATTTTCAATTCTTTTTATATTTTTCTACAGAGATTCTTGTAGAATGTGTTGCAAGCCATATCCTTCCTTGTTTTTATTTATTCGGTCTTGTCATTCTTTCAATTAACCCAAGTTCCTGAATGTTACTATTGTTTATTCTTAGCTGTGTATTGTTGTTGGGTGATTTCGTGAAAAACATGTATTTTGTTTTCTTTAAGTTTACATTCAATCCGTAGAGTTTACTGATTTCTTTTATTATTTCTGTCATTCTTTGTAGGTCCTCGATATTTTACACCAATACATCTGTGTCATCGGCATACCTTATATTATTAATACGATTTCCATTTACTACCAAGTCAGATATGTCTGCTCTAAATAATTCCTAAATCATGACCTCTGAATACATATTAAAAAGTATCGATGAGAGAATGCTCCTGCCTTACTCCTCGTTTCTCATGCCTTAATTTATCGAAGGCTTTTTTACTTTGTATAAAGAACGCATGAATTTATTTATTAACATCAAAGCACCGTAGAACCACTATATTAAAAATAAACATGGCATCCACCATGTTTATTGGAGTACCAAGCCCACTTCTAAACCCAAACTGTGTGTTACCCAGCTCTTCTTCCAAACGTCGATAAACTTGATCATTAACGTTCTACAGAGCTTGCATGAGTTCTGAGCGTTTTGCATTCCTTTGCCAATGATCTCAATTGGCAATTGGTTATGATCCTTGCGGTCATAACCAATTGCCTATGATTCGGTGATAAACAAACTAGACAAGAAAGAGCGCAGGCTAATGAATTTGCACCCATTCGTGAGATGTGAGACATGTTTATCGAAATATGTAAAACATCATATACGCCCTTATCCTATGTCACTATTGACAAACAACTCTTAGGTTTTAGATGTAAATGTCCATTTAGGACAGTTCATACCCAGTAAGCCTGCCAAATATGGAATACAAATTGTAATGATTTGTGACACGTCATCCAAGTATTTGATTGGTACGATGGCATGCTTGGCAAAAAGTACCAAAACAAAAGATCTACGGCTTGTCAATTTTGTAAAAGGTTGCTAATTTGTAAAACAGCTGACCAAAGCAATTCATGGAAGTAACCGCAATGTTACAATGGATAACTGATTCACTTGACTTTACCTTGCTGATGAATTACTAAAAATACCTACAAGCTAACCATTGTAGGAACTTTACACAAGAATAAAAAAGAGATTCCTGCAACGGCGGTTCGTGGGGGAAAAAACAGGTGGGGCAAGTATAACCAAAATTTGGAATGGGGATAAGGAAATGCGTCGCAACCAAAAATTTGACATTTCTTAGTATCATACACAGACATTTTTAAATAAAGTAACCGCCACCGGATTCCTGCAGAATTATTAGAAACCAACAAAAAGTTCGATTCGCTTCGATTATTATCATATTCCCCAAAAAAAGGAACAGTTTTTTTGCTTCTATCAACCCTTCACGAAGAGGCAGAAGTCTGCACACGTACTGGCAAACCAGCCATAGTTTTGAATTGTAATGAGACTAAAGTCGTCATTTGATACATTTGACCGACTTTGTAGCAGTATGAAGTGCAACAGAAAAACGTTCAGATGGCCGTAATGCATATTTTATGGCATTCTTAATGCAGCTGGCATTAATTCATATATTGTGTACTGTCATAATAAATTGAAGGTAAATGTCAAACCACTTTCCCGATGTGACTACTTGATTTACTTAGCACATCTACTTACCAGACCCTGGATGGAGAAAAGACTATCAATCCCAAACTTACGAAAAGATATTCGTCAAGATATCTTTTTTTCTATCAATCAAAATATTTTTTCATTCATCCAGTGTTGTTTACTCTTTACTTTTGGGATTTCTAGTAATTTCTTACTTAAATTAATTATTGTGTTTTTAGTGATGTTATTTGTTATGGCTAATTTCAGGTTAGTGTTTATTTCCTGCTGGACTTATTCTTTTGTTTCACTTTCTCTGAGTTCACCAATGTTTAGTTTTTCACTTGATCGTTTCATTTTTTTTTGCCTTTTTCAGTCCCAGTTTAAATCTCGCTACCTCCGGAATATGATCGGATCCTATGTCTGTTATAATAAAATATTGATAAAATGCTGTTACGATATCTTTTCTTTGCCATTATGTAGTCGATTTGATTTCGCATTATGTGTTCTTTTAAGTCTCGACGAGATTTCCATGTATATAATCTTCTTTCAGGAAGCTTGAATAGCGTATTTTGTAATTACCATTTCATTTTCTTGTGCAAACAATTTTTTTTATTTAGCACTTGGTTATTACACATAATTTTTATAATGTTTATATAGATAGATATGTATATGAAGTAAATCTTCAAATATGTTATGTTCATAACAAAAAATATTTAATTAATTTCCAAACATACAAAACCTATTTTTCTAACTAAAAACACTTGGATTTTATTTACTAGCACTCCGAAAATACCTATATTTATTAATTCCAATGGCAGAGCATTGAAGCCAAATATCATTTCAAAAAAGGGATTTCATCATGTAGGTGTTATGTTGAAAGTTAATTTGAACGTTATCCCTTGAGTGATTATTACGTAAGTGTTACTGCTATCGCCAGCAAATACGTTTCAAAATGAAGAATATGAAGATTTTTATTTATTTGTCATTTTAAAAATATAACTCTAAGAGTAATATAATATAAATAGAATAAATATAAATCATATAATAACTGCAAAACCATTCACAACTAAATAAAAATTAAATATTCACTTGAAGAATATTCATAATAAATTCAGTATTTTTAACAGACACTATATAGCAGGAAAGAAGCTCTAATAACAAGAGAAGCACAGAGCACGGAGGAAGATGAAGATGAGGCTCGAGCGAAAAATCGGAACACCGAGGAGGCGTTAGGAATGTCACGAAGCATATATGAGAAAAAAAGTGGTAGCATTTTGATGGAAAATTACACGTTAAAAATAGTTGCACATAAAAGAGGTATTGTTGCTGTGAAATGCACGAAAAAATACAAAATATACCCAAGATAAAAGCCTGCTTTGAAAACGGTATCTAAGAAAATTGAAGTCACAAAAAATCATATGTTTTTTGGAAACGGAATCATAAACAACTCATAACTGACAAATGAGAATACATTTTTAAACAAAATAATCAATAGCTTAATTATTTACTTTTCTAATAAAATAAATAAAATTAATTAATAATTAATTTAACCTGTTAATTCAACATAAAGTTAAATCAATACCTAGAAAAGTCTTATATTTCAAGCTTGATAATATTTTAATCAAAATTATTACATAACTCATTTACCAATCCAATAAGCAGTAGCCGTATAAATCCTAGAAAAAAACTTCATATCCTTCATACACACTTTAAACTACAGTATGTAAGCAACTAATTCATTTCTAAAGTGAAAACTGAGCTAATATAAGACCAACTTATTTCAAAGACCAGCGAGGATATTTACACTCTCCTTAAGGTTATGTTGGAATAATGTAGCGAAATGATTTCCAAAATGTCTTCCAATATCACTGACTGTTAAAGAAACTATATGAGAAACTCTATGAAAGCAAGGATACTTTAATGATGGAACTTAAATAAGTGAAATAACTTAAATGTAAAACTATTACAGTTAATGCAAGAATAATATGAGTATAATACGACCTGAAATCCCTGCTTTCTCGTGCGTGGAGTTTAGAGTTTTCCAAACTTTCATTAAACCCAACTGAAACAATTACTGGCAAAGTTACGCCCGGTACAGTTTCTATTCAAAAATTTTAATTTGTCTAAGCCTAAGAATGCCCTGCTAATAAAGAAGTAGATAGTAGACAGGAATTACCAAGATATTATCCATAAAATATGCTTCTTTAATTTATTATTAATTTACAACACATTCTTAAATTTTATTTCATTTTTAAAGTTATAAATACTTGAGTCAATCTGTCAATTTGTCTTGATATTCAACCTTATATAAAAATTATTTCAATAAGATAATTTTTATAACAATTAACTATTTTGACTACAAAATTAAAAAATAAATAAATAAATGCGTTCTCGGTCTGACACAAATGGTGCCCATATAACAAAATTACCTATTCTTGACCCAATTTTCAATGGTAAAAAAGTAGGTTACTGAATTTTAACGTGGTCGTATATCAATTGAAAAATATATGTTCGAAATGTCTAAAAATTCAAAAAAGAACCCACAAAATCGTCATAAAAATCCATAATATTCTATTAAATATATATATATATATATATATATATATATATATATATATATATATATATATATATATATATATATATATATATATATATATATAAGGTGCTTATAGTACCGGTTGGATCATGCAAAGCATCTCCCTCATTTTCGAGTGTCCCTTCTGATCTGCCACACCTCTCTCATCCTTTCTCCCCGTGGATTCTGTTTCTCTCCTCCCCCTACCTTGTCCCCGAAACTTCGCTCTCTGATGCAATGTTCCACATATATATTTTGTTTCTGTACGTTCTATCCTCAATCTCTGTCGGGCTGGTACTCGCCAATTACGTGTTCTAGTTGTTCTTGTGTTCTCTGGAGAAGGCATGCAGAGAGGATTTTGTAAGTGACTTGTAGTAAGGAGATTCCTCTCTAACTGTTCACATCTGTTCTGTCTCCCTTCTTGTGCAGCGGGTAGTTAAGAGCACATCCATTCATCTGGTAATTTTTCTGTTTACCAGATATTCGTAATAATTTGCGCGAGTTCCTGCAGTGACTTTGGTCCGAGGTTTTTCAATAGTTCCGCGGTGATACCATCTTCACCAGATGTCCTGTTATTCTTTAGTTTGCGTATGTGCTTGTGGATTTCATCCTGTGTTGGGGGTGGTGATTCTCAGAGGGTATAGATACAATTTTCTTTGGGGAATCTTGTGTTGCATTCGGGGCAGTTGATGAGATCAGAGAAATAGTGTAACAGCTCCTGACAATTCTCTTTATTGGTTAGAGCTAATCTCCCATTTCGCTTTCTGAAGCAAAAATTTTGTGGTGTGTATCCACGGATTTCTCTTTCGAAAGTGCTATAAAAGTATCTCGTGTTATAATTGCGGAAATTCTCGTCTATAGAGTCCAGTTGTTCCTTCATGTACTTACTCTTAGTTTGCCTGATAACCTTTGCGGTCTGTTTTCTAATCTTGTCAAAAAGCTGTTGACTCTCTGTTGATTTTTTAGTGTTGTATATATATATATATATATATATATATATATATATATATATATATATATATATATATATACAAGATCCCAGATCGCGTGAAATGAGTCTCTGAAGCAAGAAAACTTTGATAGATCCTATTGTCAGGAAGTCGGTGGACATATTCACAAGTATGTCCCCCTGTCTGATAAATAAGATCGATAATAAATTACGAGATGGCACACTCCTTATTTTAATACTCGGCATTAAACAGTCCACAAATATTCAAGTATGGATACACAAGTATGGATACCTATCACCACAATCTATTAAAATGCTACAAATACTAGAAGTTTAGTTACATCTGACTGAACCTCCCCTCACCCTGTGGGCAAATTGCTTTTCCTCCACAAAAATTTTCCACACCCTGCTCCACTGATCTTCCTATACCCTCCTCCTACAATATACCTTCATGTTCCTACACCCTGCGTCAGGCGATGATATAGATGTATAGAAAAAAAATTAAGATACTCGTATAACAAGACTAGCAACAAAATCAAAAAACAATCATTGTATTATCAATTTTCTTTCTTCTCTATTTCCCTGTCTACCCTGAAATACAGTGGAACCTAAATTACATAAACCTTCATTTATTAACATCCAAGAACAAACTGTTGACTTGTCAATCAGTCAACAATAAATCTAATGATTCTTCTCAACAATAATATAAACCTTGTCAAAAGTATGAAAATATCATATCACTAATAATTCTAGAAAGCCCAACATATAATCAGTGAGTGCTGCTAACTCGTAGATTACTGCAAAATTAATCGTAATAAGTCGTATCGGAAATAGTTAATTTCCTAGTATAGTCTGGCCATAATTCAAATTGTTGGAACTCTTTTGCATATAAATTTTTAACATAAATTGAGACTATTCCTTCCTCCACTTTGCATAGTTTTATGGCTAATTTTGATGTTTTTAAACCATTGCTTATTGGTTGTTTTAAAGCCATTGCTATGTCAAATAGTATAAATAGATTGTTAGTTACTTAATTAATTTAAAAAGTTTGGTTAAAAATTCAATACCTTGAAAAACTTAAATATTTAATTTTTGGATATCATAAGCAAAATTTCGTTTAATGCAACTAACCATTAAAAAGACCCATGAAATGAACTATAAACAAACAAAAAGAATTAATTATGTTATAAATATTATACTTTAACAAATATAATTAATCTAATAGAAATGTAAGTTGAATGCGAGCAATAATTTACGTATCGTTGAGTGCTGTAAGTTTTCTTAGTTGAATTTTTAACGCAACCTTATGTTGCCTAGGTAAAACTAGTTAAAATTATCGCTAATAAAGTTGAGCTTGTAACGGTTCTCTTAATTTAAATTTGCCGGTGTGTCTGAATTACCTTGCTCCAAAGCAAGTGCTGTAATCTAATACTATTAAGTATTTATTGTCACTGATGGGACATGCTGCTGTAAACTTAAAAGCTATTAAACATGAAAGGATTTAGCCAATTAAGTATATGAAAAATATCTGTGCACCTGTTTGCGTCTTCTTGTATTATAGATTATTCTTTTCCTAAAATATTTAATCTAATTTTATTAACATATCAATATGTTTAAAGTGTTTAATATTTCTTAAAAGTATATACTTATAAGCTTAATAGGTGAAAAGCTTCATAAGTGTTCATTATCATGAAAAGTAGCAAAACATATTTTTTTTAAAAATAGGTCCACCACCTTTGTTAAGCACTTTATAATTTTGTGAGTCATGAAGCGAATTAGATGATATATGTCTTCTTGTGGCAAAGTATACCAAGCGCGTGATACACATGATTCAAGTTCATACTAAGTTGCTGCCTGGGTTCGACCAATGCTATCCCAAACATATTTTACCAGTAATAAATTTTTGGATCTCATCAGCCAATAGACTATTGATCGCAAGATCGCAAACTCTAGCGGTTGCTAGAGATAACCTGATAACCTGAGATACCAGACCTTCGTTATTTTATAAAAGCTGAAAGTTTTTCAGCGCATGCATCCAACACAGGTAGGAACGATGGGCTACTATAAAGTTTGGGTCATCGTGGCTTTGGCAAATAATAAAGGCAAATAATAATTTTCTTATATTTCCTTCAGAATAATATTAGAAATCACGTCTTCCATTGCCAGATACTTAATATCGTGCCAACCCCTTGCCAGGCTCCCTTAAACCATAATAAATTGTAACTCTACTTACGTTATAGTATAAAAGCTGAATTTCATACATGTTACTTGGGTAACTATTAGATGTTTTCTTAGTAGCCAGACAGTTTCGACAGTTCTAACCCCTGGCCAGACAAACATATAGGGTAGCTGTAGGTACGAGCGCGAGACAATATATATCCGAGTATATTTTCTTGTAATTTCTTCCGAATAATATTAGAAATCACATCTTCCATGCCAGATACTTAATATCGTGGCAACCCCTTGCCAGACCCCCTTAAACTTTAATAAATTATAACTGTACTTACGTTATAGTACAAAAGCTGAATTTTATACATGTTACTTGGGTAACTATTAGATGTTGCCTTAGTAGCCAGAGAGTTTCGATAGTTTTAACCCCTGGCCAGACAAATATATAGGGTAGCTATTGGTGCGATCGCAAGGCAATATACATCCGAGTAGGTGCGAGTGATATAGTGAATTAGGTTTTACTCAGTAAATTATACATGTGTTATATATACTGATAATTATATGTATTTTATATATATATATATATATATATATATATATATATATATATATATATATATATATATATATATATATATATATATATATCATCATCATCATCAGCCTGTATCGATCCAGTGCAGGATGAAGGCCTCTTCAGCATGCTTCCAACTTTCACGGTCCTGGGCTTTCCTCTGCCACTCGAGTCCAATATACTTAACGATGTCATCAATCCATCGTGCCTTCGGTCTTCTTCGCGGACGTTTGCGATCAAGCGGTATCCACTTCAGGATTGCCTTGGTCCATCTGTCGTCCCATCGCCTCGCTATATGGCCTGCCCATCTCCATTTCAATTGTTTTACTCTTCCAATGATGTCACAGACTTTTGTTTGTTCCCTGATCCATGCGCAGGACTTTCTATCTCGTCTTGTAATGCCAAGCATACATCTTTCCATTCCCCTCTGTGCCACCCGAAGTTTTTGAATTGATTGCGATGTGAGTGTCCAGGTTTCACTTCCGTATGTCATAACGGGTAAAACGCACTGATCGAATACTTTTCTTTTCAGGCAAAGTGGGAGTCTGCTCTTAAACACTATGTTGAGCCTACCAAATGCCTGCCAGCCACATTTAACACGCCGTTCCACCCCCCCGGGCGATATTCCCCTCCATTGAAATCCTCTGCCCAAGATATACAAAGCTGTCCACAATCTCTAAATCCCTTCCTAAAACTGAAATTCTTCTGTCCTGAGCGAAGTTATTGAACATAAGCTGACTATATATCTATATATATATATATATATATATATATATATATATATATATATATATATATATATATATATATATATATATATATATATATATATGTATATATATATATATATATATATATATATATATATATATATATATATATATATATATATATATATATATAGTACAGGTTTTACTATTTGTTTGTGCAGTTTATAAAATAAATATGATTCAGTTTTGATAAAGTATCATCATAGGAGATGTATTAATTTGTACTATTTATAAAAAAGTAGTAACGAAATAGTATTATTTTCTGAAGAGACATTAACAAAATGACAATCAAGTTTGAGACTGCGAAAAATACATAACTCGTGTTGGACAGCAACTTCTGCGAGCAAACTACATATCCAGCATTTGGAACAATGCTCACCAAAAAATTGATCGATTGATGAATTGAACGATATATCATCCAGAGAATAATGATTAGGTACAAGAAAACAACAACTACAATGTAAGTACAGTTAAAATGTATTAAAGTTTAAAGATGTCTGACAAGGAGATGCCATGATATTAAGTGTCTTGTAATAGATGACGTGATTGCTAATATTATTCCGAAGAAAATATAAGAAAATTACGCTTTATTATTTGATAAATTTAAGTTGGTATTTTATACACCTTTGCTATCGGTTACCTGGCAAAGCCACGATGACCCAAACATTATAGTAGCTCATCGTTGTTAGCTGTGTTGGAAGCATGCGCTGAAAAACTTTCACCTGTTATAAAATAACGAAGTTCTGGCATTCACGGGCTCTTGCTCTATTACCACTCTTGTGGGAAGCTTGACTCCGATATCCATGTTTTTATTTATTTTTTTCTTTTTGTCTGCATTACTATTATATTACCTTATTTTTACCTTTATCTTAACGGCTGAAGAGGCCGATCTTTCTGCTGTGAAAGACATTTCATGTGCACCTTTTTCTTTACTTTTTTTGGGGGGCCCCGGTAGCGACGAAAGCTGAGCACTAATATTATTATTTATATAGTTATTTATATAGTTAGTATTAATATCTTACGTTGTCCTATAGTTAGTATACTGATGGTAAATTTCACCGCTATAGCAATGAGCGAGATGAACTAGAGCAAACTCCTAGAACACTGTAGGCATTTTCTGGCCTATTCCGTGGCAAGGTCAGCAGCGCTCATAACCCACACCTATTATCCGATTGATCTGAGCAAAAGGGGAATAATTTTCATTGTAATATAATATAAAAGTTTCAAGCATTTCTTCTAACGCTACTTCATCTTCTTCATCACTCTCAAGCTGTTCAGCTCCACCAATCTGCGCCGTAATCTGTTACTCGGTAGGCATGCCTCTTGTCGCAAGGTCGTTATCCACATCAACGAAAGCGTCTAATATAGTGGAATTTCATTTTTCCAAGTAAAAAATATTATTAGTAAGCTAGACACTGAAAAGCAGGTTGCCCGCTTAACAGTCGTCTCTAGCTAGCACCCGCTAATCGGCTGAGTTTGCCGTAAACATCATTCTGAGTCACAACCCCTTTTAAATTATAATAAATATATTTAATTTTTCTTTATTTTGTTTTTCTCTCTATATACTAACAAAGTGCATCGATTTCGTAAAGAATTTTACAAGAATAGTAAATCGTTATTTCACATCTTTGAATAGTTCTTGAACCACCAGAACCTCATACATGAACACAACTCTAATCATCAAACCATCTTATACATAACAGTAGAAGTAGTAGTGTCCAATAGTTTCGCTATTTTATAATAACAGATTTCTTAAAACGACTTGATGAACATACTCATTGCATATTAGCTCTTTTAACAAATCTTCAGGAATATTGCCTGGCTTAGTTTCATACGAAAATATCTCAGAACTTTATAAAAATATTTTTTTTTAAATTCACTTTACCATTTTCTGAAATCGCATACAAAAAGGGTGTCCGAAATCGCATACATTTAAATATGTATGTATTCTGGGTGTTGCAGTTTTTTTGTCTCCAGTATATGAAATCAAATGTAATTCGTTATTCAAACGTAATCAACCTCACTGTGTTCCTGAATTTTTCTGGTTGGATGTTTCGATCGCTTTTATTATTTTAAACTTATTAAAGCCATCTGACAAATAGTAAATTAATATCCCTAGTTGCTGTTCTCGTTTGGTTAATTATCAATATAGCACTGCTAAGTTCATCTTTTTATGTTTAAGTAATAGTAACTTACTCTTTCTTCTAAATTTGCCTGCTGTTCGTCAAGTAATAGACGTTAATCAACCATCGATCAATCTAGAAAATCTAGAAAGTACACCGTACTGGTAGATATTTTTATTTCGGTTAATAACAACTATATATATATATATATATATATATATATATATATATATATATATATATATATATATATATATATATATATATGTGGTGTTAGATTTTCTTGGAGTGCGTCCAATGAGACAGCAGTAGCTGAGTGTTATCACACACCCAACCGTTGGGTTCCACAATCTCATGTGGAAAACACAACAACCTGCGTCTCCGCCTAAATGAACATTTTTATTAGTTACTTGACCAGGAAGGAGCCCCACTTATCCCTTCAACCAGATGACATATGTTTCGTCTCTCGAGGTTCAGACTCATCAGGGTGCCGACATATACCATACCATCAAGAATAGGGTCTCCCTATCCACAGCCAACAACCCATGCTGTCGCCGACTTCCCGTCGGATGGCGTATATATTTAGTATTAGATGATTGGCATCACATACCCAACCGTTGGGTTCCACAATCTCATGTGGAACACACAACAACCTGCGTCTCCGCCTAAATAAACATTTTTGTTGGTTTCTTGATCGGGAGGAGCCCCACCTATCCCTTCAACTGGATGACATATGTTTCGTCTCTCGAGGTTCAGACGACGCCACCCAAGACCAGACTTGGACGCAGTCCAAGAAAATCTAACACTACATATATACGCCATCCGACGCGAAGTCGGCGACAACATGGTTTGTTGAATAAGGTCTCCCTATTCTTGATGGTATGGTATATGTCGGCGCCCTGATGAGTCTGAACCTCGAGAGACGAAAGATACGTCATCCAGTTGAAGGGCTAGGTGGGGCTCCTTCCCAGTCAAGCAACCAACAAAAATATTCATATATATATACATATATATATATATATATATATATATATATATATATATATATATATATATATATATATATATACATACAGTAATACTCGGTTACAACGTACCGGAAGGGACGTACTTACATATACATATATAAATACATTTTTATGGGTTTTATTATTTCTTGACAAAAATACACACGTATTATAATGGAAGCAAGAACAATATTACAGAAAATTTTACTTTTAAAACTTAAAATTTACCCTAAAAATACACAAAAAAAAAACTTAAAACTACTTTGTAAAACAGTCTAGAATATGAGTTTGCTTTTTACAAGAATATTTTGTTGTAAATATAATTCTATTTCGAACGCTGCGCTCAAAATGCAATCTTCTGTAGTACTTCTACTTTCTAATAATCGTTTTTGTTTATTAAGCCATTGGTTGAGAGGCAAGTCATCGTCCTCATCGAACTCGCAAAGGGAGGGCCATGCATATTTGAAACAATTATGAATTGTTTTTGAGAAACCCATTGGCAAGCTTTAGAAACCATTTCAATACCATCGAGCATATTTATTCCTATTGATGTGCTATTTTCAATACACGTAAGATTACTGATCATAAGTTATCATGTATTTTCTCTTGTCGATTTTTCGTCCCATGATCTTAATTCACTTTCAAAAATATCAGCAGTCATTCACGCTCGCTTGTTTGCTATATAATTAACTGATAATTTTTTTACGCTTTTAAAATACCCGGGTTTGTTAAATTTGACAATAACCAAAAGTTTACGTGTTTCAGTTCCGGTAATGTTTACGCACAAAAGAACGGTTATTATTTCCTTCGATAGTTTTCCCCCGAGCAACATTAAACATTTTCGGAAACTCTTCAGCCTTTGCCTGAAGAATGGAAGCAGTATTTGTAGTATTCATGCTGCTTTGATACGTAAACCATTGAAGTAAAGCTTCATCGATTTTTTTGAATAGGTTTGTATAGAATGTTTGAATATGTTTGTATATATAATAGGTAATGTTGTTGTACCTTGTTTCGAAACTCCATCGATTTGCACTTACCGACTTGTTTAGCACCACTATCTATCTCCTGAATTATTGAAACGTTTTAATCCAGTGTTAAAACCTTCTAAAACATTTTAGTGGAACTAACTTCGGTTGATGCATCCAGGCTTAAAACACAATTCATATATAAATCCGCTTAGACACGATCACGAACAACACAACTTTACTATACAACACGGACAAGAACACTAAAGTTACAAAATAAAATTATTGAGAATAGGCCTTTAAATACAAATACATAACTCTAAGTAAGTAATGTATTTGTATTAAAAAAAAAGTATATATATATATATATATATATATATATATATATATATATATATATATATATATATATATATATATATATATATATATATATATATGTATATATAAATATATGTTGTTTTTTTATATCTTAATGTTATTATTAAACTGAAATACAAAATCTACCAGTACGGTGTACTATCTAGATTTTCTGAATTGATCGATGGTCGATTAACGTCTATTACTTGACGAACAGCAAGCAAATTTAGAAGAAAGAGTAAGTTATCATTACTTAAACATAAAAAGATGAACTTAGCAGTGTTATATTGATAATTAACCAAACGAGAACAGCAACTAGGAATATTAATTTACTATTTGTCAGATGGCTTTAATAAGTTTATAATAATAAAAACGATCGAAGTACCCAACCAAAACAATTCAGGAAACCAGAAAACACCCAGAATATATACATATTTAAATGAAACTTAAAATATGAAAGATACAAAATCTGACCTACCACACTTTTTGTATGCGATTTCAGAAAATGGTAAAGTTAATGTAAAAAAATTGTTTTTATAAAGTTCTGAGATATTTTCGTATAATACTAAGCCAAGCAGTATTCCTGAAGATTTGTTAGAAGTGCTAATATTAATATATATATATATATATATATATATATATATATATATATATATATATATATAAATACCTTTATAATAAAAACCTACAGGGTTTTTCTTTAATTAAATTAACTTAATTTATGATTTTCAGCATGATTAAAGAAGCAGTATTCTATCATTGCAGTAAATAATAATTAGATAATTGACGAAATATAATTTATTATCAGTGCAGTATACTCTAATAAAAAATAACTTGCCATACTAAAACAACCTTCATTGTCGACGGATGCTACAAAAATTGTTCTATGTTTGCAGTACCAAAGTATGGGCGAAATGCGCTCAAGTAAAGATATTTAAAATTGTCTCTTTGAAACGGAAATTTGCCCGTGTCTCTAAATTCGCTTCCTCTAAAGTAAGAACCATAATCTAAAACTGTTATATATGCAAAATTACGAATGGAAATTATGCGAATATCTTAGTAAAACAGGCTAAGAAGAAGTGCCCGAGAAATTGGTGGCACAATTGGTGGCAAGGACTCTCTTTATAATGCTCATACCTGGAACACTACCATAACGTACACCAGAACAAAACCCACAAATACCAATCCTCCAGTTTATGAACAACAAGTGGACGTATGTTTAAAACTATTAAAATCTTAATGGGATGTATATCTTGATATCTCAAAATTTCACATGCAACATTTTATCAGCACATTAAAAAATTCATATCTATTGATATCGGTATCGCTTCTATTCTAAATGAAAAGTGAATGTCAGAAGTACGAACGAAATTACGACCACTTCTTTAAAAAAAACCTTCCGATTACATTTGTTTAGAACAAATTCTCAGTTTTATTTAATTCTGATTATTTTTTCGGTCGTGTTTCCTAAAACATCCTAATTTTTTGAACTTTGAAATATGTATCAACTATACCTCAAAACTGTTTTATTGTGAAAAGTACATATTACATATAATCTTATGTCAGCAGCGTTATTAAAGCTCGAGCCATTTTCTGAGTATGGTTTTTCTAAAAATCTGTACGCCCGTTTAACATTTTAAAGTTTATTTGCATTTTTAATTGCAAACTAAATTTGCAAAAAAAAACTATTTAGAGTAAAATTATAATTATTATTAAAGTAAAAATATAATTTTAACACACGAAATTACATATAATTAAACATAATTAAACATAATTAACCAATATTATTATATATTAAAAAACATTATTTCTATTATATTTCAACCAACCAAATTATATATATTATATTTATAAGTTACAATTTCAAAAATATAGCAAACACAACTAATTAAATACCCAAAAAGCAATATATAGAAAATTCCACTAAGTTTCTTCATATCAATAACTCGGTGTAACTTTCCATCAACGTACATTTCCTTAAAATTTTTCATATAACGGTATTTTGGTTTTCTGACAGTCATTGTTTCCCAATAATTCATGAGGCCATATTCAAAATATCTAGTAATCTGTTCATTAAAGTGTATCGTCAATGGAGAATTTTTCGGTAACGCCACAGTGCTGTAAAATAAAGCCAGACATCCTGGTAGCAATGTCATATGCATTTTACCATATTCGTCCAAATCCTCTGAATCTGACACAATTGAGCTAATAGTCAATTTTACCAACAACGCAAATCGTCCAGAGGAAATTTTTTTGTTCATTAACACTTTGTCAGAACTAAGATTGAAGTTTTCTGATATTTTTACACATAGAGGATCGTTGGTCCTTTTAAACCAAAGATACATATCATTGGACGGCTCTTCCCATTTTATCTTGTATTTGATTAAATCCTCAAAGCTTTTGACATAGTTCTGCGAATATCTGGGAAAATTTAAAAGAATAGTCATACCAGCTGAGTGATATGTAAAAACCAAAGCCAAAAAAGTCAAAACGGAAATCATAAAAATGTTTCCACTGCAACAATTTGGTAATTGATTGAAAATATAGTACAAAACGATAAGTATTAATAAAACTACAAGAATTAAACTCCAAGTAATACACTGAAATGGTTGAATTAAAAACGATACATTTCTTAATAGTTCTGGTTTATGAACGATGAATGTAATACAAGTTGGAAACATATGTGTGGAATAACTCATTCCCCGCTCCATTAAGGCTCGCTGCCAAATAAAACAAATAGCCATATCAGCTTTTCTTAACTTTACATCTTCAATAATCTTCAAAAAATAATTTACACGTAAATTTTTGTTCTCGTTTTTGACAATTTGATATTTCACATGCCATTTTTTTGTCAATTCGTTAAAAAATTCAAATTCAACTCCACTTAAGTCATCATTTGGGGAAATTTCAACGAAAGGTGGACAATCGAAAGTACTAACAATAAAATGACGACCAGTTCTTGCCAAAAAATCTCTTGGGTCCCAATTTTTCTGTTTTAACTCCACAATTTTATTATTTTCTTTTATTACTTCAGTTCTATTTTCCAACACGTAGTTAATGTTTATCCAAGTATGTTCGAAATATATTTCAATTAAATTCAAGCCATATTCGTATATCTTTTTATTATCAAACTTACATCTGGAATAAATTGGTTTGTGAAGTGCTAATACTATTTTATGTGGGGGAAAGGTAAACAACACTTTCTCAAATTCAAAACAATCAATTTTGATAATAAATATGTCACAATGAGTCGATATTAAGGAAACATTGATATATTTAAGTGGCATATTATTTCGATGCATTATTTCTGGAATATCACCGTCTTGGCCATAATAACAAACATGCTGATATGTCTGAACGTTAATTTTTAATATTCTTGTTATGAAATCATTCTGTATTTTCAATAAAATTGAAAATGGTAGGAAAAATGTTAGAGCTGCTAGAACTTTCATCGTAAACTAAAACCATGTATCTTCTAGTTTTGAGTTCAAATATACTAATGTTATGCATTTAGCTTAAAAGGTTTTTCACAATTAAGTAAATTGCTCTCTTTAGCGCATTAAAAGGTTTGAGACGTTTTAAATATTAATTATATTGAGCTAATTTTGTAAATATATTAATCACTGAGGTAGAATATGCCCTCTAGGTTAACTAGAGGCACCCAACTCTTTCTGTCCCCATGTACTAATTCAGGACCTAATCAATGTAACATTAGTTTCTATTTGAATATATCTCCGTGTTATACCTTAACGTTAGATCGCTTTTATTATTCTCGTAAGCCAGAAACATGTAGAAAAAGAGTATAACGTCAAAATAGCCGAATTGTTTTAGATCGAGTGCGAAGTATTACCGAAGAACGGCGATAATTGAAAGTCTTTGCGTTGAACTATTTACGAAAGTCCAGTTCGAGATCGCAAAAAGGTAACATCTCTCTGGTCAAGCTTTCCAAAGCAGGTGCAGTAAATGTTAGTGATTACAAGTCGCAAAAAGTCACATTTTCGAGATGAGTGATTACAAATCCAATGATTTAGAGCTAGCGAACTCCGAGCTTTCTTACGAAAGTGCCACAACTCCGATACTAATACATTGAGAATCATTTAGATATACTAACTGACCAAACCAAAGAATTAGTGGATCTAAGGAAAATTCACATTTACTCGAAGAAAACACCTGAGGAAAACAACACACAAACCGCAGCCGATTGTTTCCCTGTCGACATTCGTGGAGGCCATATGCTTTCTGAAGAACAACAACGTGGCTGTCGGCCAGCCACAATAAAGCAATATGGGGTACTGATAGTCGCAAAAACGGAACCAGATCGTCATGTTATCATAATTTTTTTCAAAGAAAAGGGCCATCCATATTACCGTTTTACAAATCTAGAAGGTCGAAACTTTCGCGTTATTATCAGAGACGTGCTGAAATCAATTCCAACTGACGACATCAGATAAGAATTCCTCCACATAGAATTTCATCCAACCAGCATCACGAAATAGCAAACCAAAGAGAAGAAACCCATTGCGATAGTGCAAGTATCAGTACTACCTGAAAAATATCCTTCAAGTCAAAAAAATATGTACCAGCCCGTCAAAATTGAGGTACAGAGCAAATCAGCCAAAGAGCATGCAAAATCAGCACGTAACTCAGTTATAAAAACGCAGACTTCATAGCGGCATCAGGATCAAGTGAATATATAATTAGATGCGTATAGACCCGGCTGGATCACGCAAAGCATTCTTACTCATTTTCGAGTGTTCCTTCTGATCTTCCACACTTCTCTCATCCTCTCTCCGTGGATCCTCTTTCTCTCATCCGTCCACCTTGTCCCCGACTCCCCGAAACTTCGCTCTCTAATGCAACGTTCCACATATATATTTTGTTTCTGTAGGTTTTTCTATCTTCTATCTCTGTCGGTTCCACATATATATCTTGTTTCTGTAGGTTCTTCTATCTTCTATCTCTGTCGGGTCCATTGTGCCTTTCCCAGATCAGTTCCGACTTGTGCAACCCATGGTAGTATTGACTTCATCCCTTGTATGTATGTAAGAATTCTGTAGTTGAGTCTTGTCGGTGGGAGTCTACTGATATATCCATAGAATTTCAGCATTATTTTTCTTATGTCCGCCGCTACGTTGGACATTATCCCTGTGGTCTTTCTGGAATGCAGTCTGTATCCTTCCTCTGTTAGTTTTGGGCCAAGAATTTTCCTCATAATTTTGCATTCTTCTTTTAGTATGTTTTCTATGCCGCTTTTTGTGTGAAGTGTCTTGCGTGCGTATAGTACTTCTGGTTTGATAACTGTGTTGTAGTGTCTTATTTTTGCATGTGTGGATATGCGTTTCTTATTGTAGATATTGTGTATTTTGCCGTATGCCCCCTTCATCTTCTGTAATCGAGTATTCTGTTTATCTTCTCTTTTCCTGTAGGTTCGTGGATGTCGCCCAGGTATTTGAAGTGAGTGACCCTATTTATCTTGCCGCATTTCGTGTCCAAATTTTGGACATTTAATTTTGAGCAGAATAATTCAGTTTTTTGAAGGAGACTTGTAGACTGACATTATCTGCACATTCCTTGAGGACTTCTATCTATTTGGTTGCCCCTGTTTCATTGTCTGCGAGTATACCTAGGTCATCTGCGAAGGCTAGGCATGAGATTTCTACGTTATCTTTAAGTCGTCCGAATCTTATTGGTTTCTAATGTTCAGTTCTTTTTCCTATTCCGTTATCAGGTTGAAGAGGAGTGGGAATAACCCATCTCCTTGGCGTACTCCGGTTTTAATCAGGAAGGGTTCTTCCCGCCAGTGTATGCTTGATCAATCGTAGTGTTTTGTCATATGCAGTCATATGCATTCTTGAAGTCTACAAACATGCAGATTCCACGAACATAAACACGAACAGTTCCTGATAGCTTTGTATTTCAGTATTGTTTTTGAGTTAAAGTTTTGTTCAGTGCATGAGCGACAGGGTAAAAGCCTGCCTGGTATTCGCCAATTTTGTCTTATAGTTGTTATTGTGTTCTCTGGAGAAGGCATGCTGAAAGAATTTTGTAAGTGACTTGTAGTAGAGAGATTCCTCTATAGTTGTTCACATCGGTTATGTCTCCCTTCTTGTGCAGCGGGTGGATAAGAGCATATTTCCTTTCATCTGGCAATTGTTTTGTTTGCTAGATGTGCGTGATAATTTGCGTGTTCCGCAGTGATACCATCTTCACCGGATGTCCTGTTATTCTTCAGTTCACGTATGTGCCTGTGGATTTCTTCATGTGTTTGGTGGTGGTGATTCTGAGTGGGTATAGACACAATTTTCCTTGGGAAATCTTGTGTCGCGTTCGGGGCAATTGAGATCAGAGAAATAGTGTGCCAGCTGCTGACAATTTTCTTAATTGGATAGCGCTAATCTCCCATTCCGCTTTCTGAAGCAAAAATTTTGTGGCGTGTATCCACGGATTTCTCTTGCGAAAGTCCTATAAAAGTCTTTCATATTATAATTGCGGAAATTCTCCTGTGTAGAGTCTAGTTGTTCCTTCATGTACTTCCTCTTAGTTTGTCTGATAACCTTTGCGGTCTGTTTTCTAGTCTGGTCAAAAAGCTGTTGATTTTCTGAGGATGTTTTAGTGTTATACTCCTGAAAGAGTGTACCAAGTGTACCAAGGGTGTTTTGTGTTCTTTTTCAATGGGATTATTTCCTGTGCTTTTGCGTATTTTTTTGTGTAATTTTTCTCATGTATCTGCCTGTCCCTTTTCCCATTCCTCTGTTATGTTGGATTCCCATTCCTCTGTTATGTTGGAACAAAGTCTCCCAATAAAATGTTGATATCAGCCTTTGCCTTGGGACCTTTGCCATTACCTTCTCTAGTGTTGTCCAGAATTTCTCTGTAGACTTGGGGTCTTTCTTGTTGTCCCCGTTTGTGGGGGCATGTATACTAATTATGTTTTTTTATTGGCGCACTGTTGTTTATGGGTTTATGGGTGATGAGAGAATTGAATTCATCATCAATCGAAAGCTGAAGGACAGTGTAGTAAAATTTGAAAGTATATCTGACCGACTAGCCCAATGCGTCATTCAGCGGAATAAAAAGTTTAGGCTTCAAATCGTCCAAACTTATGCACCAACTATAAGCCAGAGATCGGAAAATTGGGAAATTTTATGATGCTGTAGCCCAGCTTTTATACAAGAAGAAATGTAGGTACAAAATCCGGATGGGTGATTTTAATTCCAGAATTGGAAAAACAAGAACTGGTGAAAATTAAACTGGCCGATATGGAACTGGTGAGCGAGACAATAGAGGTGAGAGATTGGTTGATTTTGCTGAAGAACAAGAACTTTATATTATGAATTCGTTCTATAAGAAAAATATCCGCAGAAAATGGACATGGAAAAGTCCAAAAAAAAATGCAGAAATTATCCTTTTACATAAAAAAGGAACACGGGAAGATTTAAAGAACTACTGTCCAATAAGCCTCCTTACAGTAATGTACAAAGTTTTCACTAGGATAATATCTAAAAGAATATTAAGAAAACTGAATGTCGCCCAACCAAGAGAACAAGCAGGATTCAGAAGTGGATTCAGTACAATGGATCCAGTACAACATCCAGGTTGTACAGCAGCCCATAGAAAGGCACAACGAATACACCATGCCACTGTGCTTGGCTTTCATCGACTACGAAAAAGCATTTGACTCCATCTCAAAGCATGTCATAATGGATAGACTGTTTAGCCAGGAGGTAGACAAAGCTTATGTAAACCTATTAGGATCGATATATGATGGAGCTACAGCGACAATTTACCTTGATGATCTTGAAGTTGGAATTAATATAGAATGAAGTATACGGCAGGGTGACGCGCCTATTCTTTTCGCGGCTTGCCTTGAAAAAGTGTTGTGTAAACTGGATTGGGAACAGGATGATGTAAAGATCAATGCTGCAAACTTAAACCATCTTAGATTTGCGGATGATATCGTTCTCATTTTTTAAGACCCAGAGGAGCTGCAAAGACGCATACAAAAGCTACAAAGGACTGGCGAACCATTTAAAAATATATATTGAAAAAGAGTGAGGTTAGGTTATGTTCAATAAATTTGCTGAACACAGAAGAATTTCAGTTTTTTGAAGATATTTGGAGATTGTGGACCACTTTATATATCTTGGGCAGAGGATTTCAATGGAGAGTGATACCGCCTGGGAGGTGGAACAGCGTGTTAAATGTGACCGGCAGGCATTTGGCAGGCTCAATATAATGTTTAAAAGCAGACTCCCACTTTGCTTGAAAAGAAAACTTTTCGATCAGTTATACTATACGGAAGTGAAACCTGGACACTCACTTCGCAATCAATTCAAAAACTTCAGGTAGCACAGAGGGGAATGGAAAGATGTATTCGCAGCATTACAAGACGAGACAGAAAGCCCTGCACATGGATCATGGAACAAACGAAAGTGTGTGTCATCATTGGAAGAGTAAAGCAATTGAAATGGAGATGGGCAGGTCATATAGCGAGGCGATGAGACGACAGATGGACCAAGACAATCCTGGAATGGATACGGCTTCTCAAACGTCCACGAAAAAGGCCGAAAGCACGATGGACTGATGACATCGTTAAATATATTGTACCCGAGTGTCAGAGGAAAGCCTAGGACCATGAAAGTTAGAAGCATGCTGAAAAGGCTTTCATCCTGCAGTGAATCGATATGGGCTGGTGATGATGATGATTATATATATATATATATATATATATATATATATATATATATATATATATATATATATATATATATATATATATATATATATATATATATATATATATATATATATCCTCAAGTCCTCATCCTCAAGTGACATGACACCTAGGAAGTGAACAGTTGACGGAATATTGCTACCCTCAATAAAGGCCCATCTTTGGGATCATAGGCTACTGCCAGTGATTTTTGGACTTGAATTTTATGTTAATGGTAACATATTTCGCCAGAAAAAAATTGGAAAACTCTCATGAAATTTCTTTTTTTATCAAAAACATAAAAAAGTTGCAGCAAGAAATTATCTTGTGGCAGCCTCGAAAAGCATTTGCCGGATTTTAATTATATACAGCTTATAAGGTCGGCCTTCTTGTTTTTTGAACTGAAACTGTTTATTTCACACAAGTGTACGAAACGATTGACGTCGGAGGCTTTCAATTATCGCCGTTCTTCGGTTATATTCGGCACTCGATTTAAAACAATTCTGCTATTTTGACGTTATGCTTTTTTTCTGCACGTTCCTAACTTAGGAGAATAATAAAAGCAATTTAACGTTGAAATACAACGCAGCGAAAAAGTCAAATAGAAACTAATGTTAAATTAATTGAACACTAAACCAGTTCAGTTGTGAAAGAGCTGGATCCTCTAGCTGACCTAGAATGAATGAATTATTGGGAAATTATGAATTATTGGGAAATTATCAATTATTGGGAAACAATGACTGTCAGAAAACCAAAATATCGTTATATGAAAAATTTTAAGGAAATGTACATTGTCTGATTGTGATTGATATGAAGAAACTTAGTGGATTTTTTTACATATTGCTTTCTGGGTATTTTATTAGTTGTGTTTGCTATATTTTTGAAATAATGAAATAATATCTTACAAATATATTAGATATAATTTGTTTATTTAAAATATTATAATAAAAATAATGTTTTTTATCTATAATAATATTGTTTAATTAGGTTTAATTTCATGAAATTTTGTTTATTAAAATGTTAAATGGGTGTACATGTTTTTAGACAAACCATACTAAAAAACTAAAAATGTTTATTAAAAAATAAAAATATGTCATAGTCGACCATTTATCACAATCCACACATTCTTTCTAATTCTCCTCCAATTCCACCTTACCTGTCAATATTTCATCTCATGTTCGGCCCTAATTATGTCAACAACTATCTAAAAAGCTTAACTGTATTCTACTTCATCCTTTACCGATTCACGCTTCTATTCCTCATTAGTGAATGCACTCGGTATAAAATCCTCATAGATGAACTCTTGGACCGTTTTCCGGAAAATGTGGGTACAGTAAGCGACGAAAAAGGAGAGAGGTTTTTCCCAGGACATTGGGACGATGGAAGTAAGATACCAGGAAAGCTGGAACTCATCTCTGTTGGGTGACTACTGCTGGTTTTTAAAAAGGAATGATACTACATAACACAAGAGGAAATAGTGAAAATTTTTCTCGCTGTATGACATCTCATGTAACATATTTCTTATTCACATAATCCTCAGTAATATTTTTGCATAGATTTAACACGTTTTACATATTTATATTAAATAAACTGACACCACCGATGCCCTATAAAAAAAACGGTACGTGTTGCAGTTATTAACTCATGATTTTTGGATTTACGACCACAAAATACTTCATATACATTGATGGCAATAGGTGGCCATCAATGTCACCTCAAAAAAGATTAAAATTGTTGATCTGGGTAATATATGCAACGAAAACATTGATACTGACGAAAAATGAAGAAGAAAAACTTAAAACACTAGAAGAAAAATAATAGGATCAATAACAGGTCAAAAGAAAATATGTAAAAAGCACACATAAGTAAACAGCACGGGCAATTTGAATTGCGAACAGAAGAAATGCTGAGAAAAAGAAATATTTAAAAATTGAGATTGGTGTAGACAGAGATGGAGAGAAGACAATACTAAGAACCATAAATGAAGTGAAGCCAGTGAATAAGCCAGTTCCGATAAAGGAGCAGTTGCAATTTCATATATAATATATTGGCTAAATTACTTGACTAAACTATAATATCATGTCATTATTTTTTAATATAGCTTTAGTCACATAGTGGCGTAAAATATTAACTTGAAATAGTGAAAAAATCAACGAATTGTATATAGAAAGTAGCTTAAAATTAATTTCAACCCGTAGTATTGGAGCAATATTCATTATATAGAAATACACTTTCGTAAAGAGGCTTTGTCTTAACGCCTCACTTCGTTCCACCGCAAAAGCATTGAAAACCTTTTTAAGCAGAAACTCGTAACCTAACTATGCGAAAACCAATTTAGATTAAAAGCTCTAATGTCTTAATTTCGTTCGTCTGGGCCGGAAAGTACCACGAAATTCATTATTTAGGAGATAATTTATACGGCAGCAATAAAGAAAAATAAATTTGTCTTGTCTGGTTCGCGATAATTTACTGACATCTAACCAAGACAAATGTAAGTCATGGTCTGCATTGCGTGTTCAGGTAGGGGTTAATTCTTTTTTCTTTTCTTTATTTATCTAGCCTAGTCTAGATGCACTATCACCAAACAACTTCCACTTAAACTTTACTTTAGATACTTACTCATTAAAAATGCAGAAAAATAAATCATCTTTGTATATACAGGGTGAGACCGAAATAACTTTCGTAAATTTAACCAACGATTCTTTACACTATTTTAAATTCAAAGTTTCCTTAAAACATACATATATCCAAAACGCAACCATTTCTACGGAAAACAAGTCAGAACTGTCCTAATCATTGTAATTGGCGACGTAACCAAAATTCAGTTTTTTGTTTCATTGACCTCTTAACCCATTTTATCCCAAGAGTAGAAAAAATTAAGAAAACAACTTCATTAGGAAATATTTGTTTTCTTACCCATAAAAACCATAAAATATTTTATGGTGCGTAAACGAAACACTGGTAAAATCTCATTTCATTTTTGATGATATTGCACAAAACATGATGTATGTAAATTTACATTACACTTCTTACAAATATAAATTGTGTAATTATGGTATACTCTGCACCTTCGCCGTGGTTTATAAACGTTAGAAACAATGGGATGGCCTTTATTGTTATAATGGAGTTCATCTGTTGCAGGAGCAAGGTTTCTAATAATTTTTCTTTTGTCAGTTTTTAAAAGTCGCAAAGCTATATACGATTTAAAATCTATTTGAGATGATATATTTTCAATGACAATGTTGAACATTTTCCATGCATTGACGATCAAACTGTCTATTGCATTACAAAATAAAGGCCACTGCCATTTCTTTCCAAATACTTAACACCTATAACTGGCAATAGCTTTATCATGCAGGTCAACACCGCCCATATATTATATTTTATTATATTAGCCCATTTATTATATTGGCCAATAACATTAGGTTGAGATACATATGTATCCACCTTTTATTTTCTATTGTAGCGTCAAACGTAACCGATGGGATCTGCAGAAAAGGCGTTACTTACAATAATTACAACTGAGTTATTGTTCCAGCGGACTATAGAAACTTTTGATTCGGTATCATAATTTGAAATATAGAAATCGCGATCTTTTTTAGCACATGATTTAGAATTTTCACACTTATTTGTTCGATTCCCTCTGATAGTGTCTGAGGCGAATAATCCTTTTAAACTTAAAAAATTTTAAAAGATGAAAAAAAATTATCAAAAAAAATTGATGGTTTATTGGTTTATCTATAACAGTCAGGAGACTAATGACAACACACCGCTAAGACCTAGAGCAGAGTGTTTTTGATTTTGAGCATCACCATATGGAAATGAGTAAAAGATATCCATCAGAAGAACAAAGGCACCAAAGCTTGAATCCGAAACGAAGTGGCTTATCCTTGATAAACATTTTACCCGAGTGGCGTCCAAAATTAGGTACGATTTGTTCATCTATGACCTCAAATAAACCAAACTGGAGATTCTTTTTGTTTACAGTATCTAAAAATGATCAATTCTTCTATTGGAAACTTCGGTGTAAAACACTTAACTCAAAGAGATTTACCACTAAAGAGCAAATTACTTTTCTAAACATCACGACGCACGTTTCGTTACCATGTTCACATCATCAGGAGATGATTTAATCTAATTCTAAAAACTAAACTATGTTTTATATATATGATGACCCTGCCTAATGAAGCGTGTAAAAAAATCATGAACCTTGAAGTTTACTGAGCCTTACAATAATAATGGGAAAAGTTGACTGAACAGAATAGGTCCTGCATCCCCGTTCATGATTTTCTTACATTTTTCTATTTGAATGCTTTCATATGCATCCAAAGCCCTATTGTATATGTTCGATTGCATCTTGGCCAACTTATTCATGAGAAAATTTGAAACCGAGGCGAAAGTTGAATTTAGTTACTTTCCGAAGGTATGGTTAAGATATGTTGTTGACGTTTTTACAATTTTCGATTCAAAAAATGAAAACTTAAATGATTTTATTAAGAACTTAAATAGTAAATCCCAAATCATAGTATTCACGCATGGACTCGAAAACAACGATAGTTTACCATTTCTGGATGTTTTAGTCTGCAAAAACACTACCACTTCGAGATACATTCCTAACGATTCGAATCGTAGTTTCCACAGTAAGATGGCTAGTTTAAATTTTATGATAAATAGATTATTCAATTTTCCTTTAAGCAAAGATAATTATAACAAAGAATAAAAATTAATTAGGGACGTATCCTAACTGAACGGTTATAATAAGAACATTGTAGATCAATTGATTAAAAAACTAAAACCAACCTTTTGAAAGAATCTTCGACTTTTCAAAAGGATCAGAACAAATATAAATTCATTGTAATACCGTTTGACGTCCAATTAACATGAGGGCTAGGCAAAATTTTTAAAAAATAGACATTAGGATTGTGTACAAACTATGTAACAAATTAAGAGAAGTCCTGCGTAATCCACCTATTCCGTTCAGTCAACTTTTCCAATTATTAATGTAAGGCTCAGTAAATGTAATGGTTCATAATTTTTATACGCTTCATTAGATAGGGTCATCTTATAAATAGAACATAGTTTAGTTTTTAGATAGATTAAATCATCTCCTAATGATGTTAACATGGTTAGCGAAACGTGCGTCGAGAAGTTAAAAAAAAAATTTGGTGTTTAGTGGTAAATCTCTTCGAGTTTAGTATCTAAAAATTGCCTAACTTTGGAAAAGGTTTCATTTTTATTCAAGATATTATTATCAGATAAATGTACGTTTTGCTTGATGTATTGAAATCTATTCCTACTCATGCATTTTTTATAATATTAATTCCCTTGTCTTCATCGATTGACCAATAATGTTGAATATGTGGTAACCAGTGATAACCCGAAAATATGAGAATACTTATAAAATTTTTAAAGTTCGTTTTTTGATAATGAGAATTTATGGCGATTATTACCATGAGCATATTTTACTGAAAATGTACAATAAGGTTAACAATTTCGTCATCAAAAAATATTTCAATGGGACTTTTTCCAGAAAGCTTATTTTTTAGTTATTCGTATGATCGAAATTCATTGGATATAGGTTTATGAGTATATTCAATCTGACCTTGTTTCCAATTGACGGCAGAGACAGAACTAGAATTTCCATAAGCCATACCTTTCCTTTTGCATTCCAATGTTTCATCAATGCTAGATTCAACATTGTCCTCCTTCGGAGCATGCAACCCAATTGTTCAACTTCCCGCAGATATTTTCGAAAAGCCATATTATTAAAAAAAACCGTTTTTACCTAATTACACCCGATTAATAGACAAATATTAAAAATCTATACGTGTTTATTTGGCTGTGGTTCACAAATAATACCAGCAGTGCGTTTATGCAGCAGTAAATATTTTATCAAAATAAATAAAAACCCGTATCATATTCTTAAGAAATTTACTATGCAATGTTAAATATACAAATAGAGGTAATAAATAATGGTATAGCTTTCAGAAAAGAAGATATTCATCTACAGCATCGTTTCTCATCTTGGTGGTCGCGTACAGGAATATGGAGAGTTGCAATGTATTAAAAAAAATAAGAGCCGTATACAAAACATCATTTTATTAAAGTATTTTTAATTTAAAAATAATGTTAGAAAATTAAATATTGCCAGGAATAACATAATAAAATAAATTTAAATAAGCCAAATTGCTTTGAAATAATAATTTAATGTGACGCTTGATTTTGTTTTTCACTTAAAAGTTGATAATAGTGGTATTAGACGTTTTCTGTATTTAGTTTTTAAAATCACCATGGACGAAAAGCTTTTTTCGCATAAGTAAACAGTAGCGAAGGGGATCAAAATTTCGAAAGCTTCCGTTATTAGGCTTCCGTATTCACATCATCGTGCAAGCCAAAATTTATCTAAATCTTTAGTTAAAAATTGTAGTTTTTATGTAGCAAATTAGTAAATTGTATGTAGCAAATTGTGTAGTAGAGTTTTGTTGGCCGATATTTAAATAAGTTCAGTATAAATCTCAATAGGTAAATCAGCAGCTGCAACGACATTTTCATCAAGCGGATTAAGAATCCATTTTTTCTATAATTTCTACATCTTTGCTATCTGAAAAATATTCCAATAACTGAATTTTTTCCAACCCGCGATCAATAACAAAATTTTCTAAATCCCTATTTTTGGCAATATAATCTGAAATTAAAGTAAATGCATCAAAAGTGCGCTTTGATACCAAGCTTATTGATAGAATCATTGACTTTGTCTGTTATTAGTAAAATGTTTTTGTTACGGCCGTGTAAACTCCTATTCAAGTCATTCAAATGTGAAAATATTATAACTCAAGTAAGCCAACGGTAATAAAGTTTCTTCATCTTTTAAAAACTCTGAAAATTACTTTAATCTTTAAAAAATATTTTCAATTCATCTCTATCAAATTATGTGAAAAATGGTTTGTTAAATTTACGAAAGTTATTTCCCTTTCATCCTGTATAACGTGCATGATTATATTGTAAATATATTATTACTTTAAAAATTATTTATAATATATCAATCAATAGTACTTAAGTTTTGTATCAATAGGACATTTAATAAGAATAAGGTCAAATTTATAATACTTTTTTTCTGCACGCTCAAAATTAAAATATTTATTTTAGACTAATAAATAATGGATGGAAAAAAGTTTCTAACACTCTTAAAGTTTATAGATAAGTTTTAGTTTAATCCATATTTTTTCTTTAATAACGTCTTCTACCAGTACCAAAGTAGAACAATATTACAGTCAATTCCAAATTCAATACTATCCAATTTCAAATATTACAGTCTGTTCCATATCGCAGGGTCAGTCAATTTAAAAAATCAAACATGTGCTAGGTTAGATAAAAAAAAATCGTCGAGACCCTATCTGAAGAAACAAACTATACTTAGGAAGCTTAACTTAAACTTTTGCTGCATATGCATTAAAAAATTACAAGCATTAGATCTAAAAACAATAAAGCTTCATTCTTTTCAAGGGTTCCTAACATAGAGATCATAATTATATGTTAATAATTAATCATATTTCTGAAATTTTTGAAACTCCATTGATAGATTAGACTATGTCAAAACTCCATTGATAACTAGAATTATTATTAGTAGTTATTATTATTATATTTATTAGTCAGAATGTATACCAGAAAACAAAAAATAATCAATAATAGGAAATAATATTTAATTGGATTAATTTTATAATTTTAGGTACACTATGATGTTTTAAATGTTAAAATAATCAATGATTAGATAACATTTGATAACAGAAAAATGATTAATGAATAAGTCCACAATGGCTATTATAGCTCCCTACAAGTTCACGAAGCATGGATCGAATTAATTAATATGTCTTCTTGTAGCAAATACATACTTCAAGTTCGTTTAAAGATGCTAACAGTGATATGCTAAAGGTCCCATACATGTTCTATTGCAGAATCTCCTACAAATTGCCGTGTTTGACAAGCTGTATGCGCTCTGATATAATCTTGCCGAAAGATGTAATGTGGACGAACTTGCAGTTACGACCTTACAACGGACTGATATATTTCGATTACTTAACCAGTTACATTCTAATATTTACCAGGAGTATTCTTCTTCGCAAGCATATCATATTTATGCGTCATCTACATCCATCATGAACACAAAAACAAAGTCTAGACCCATCACGAAAAGTAAATAGAGTTATATTCCAAGCCACATTCAATTCTATCTCGCTACTACCATTCTGAACCATACATCTTGTTATACGCTGTAAGAAAACGCATCTAATAAAGATGATAAATTCAAATCCCCATCGCAAGTAAATGCATCCTTAACAGTCATTCTCGAAAATGTCCTATCTGTAGCTGCAATAAAATCATCGCTCACTTGACGGAGATTTTCATGTCTGTTTCGTATGTCGCGATATCATCCTCGTCAGTCCTTTGGCTACTTCTAGGGGGACCAGAATCCGGAATCATAATGTTAGAAGCAATAATGTTCAATCGTCTAATTCAAGAAAACTTACACCTGCTTTATTCATTCGAATAGCTTGTCCATTTTCCAATTCAGTATGATATATGAATCCAACTATATAATAAATACTCATTAACTTCAAACTCGCCGAAGTACACAGATTATTGTATTAAGTTGTACGATGAGTATTTTTTCAGTTTCATTCAAATATGTATATTGGCTATTGCACTTTTTTATTTTCAAGTATACATAAATCTCTAATTTTAAATTCATATAATATTTGAATATTCAATAAATCATCACATATAACCTGACTAAATTCCATTAGATTGTAAAGAAATTAACAATGCCTTGAAAAGCAATCAAAGGTGTAACAATACCATAAGTATTATAAATATATGTACAAGTTTATTAATACCTAGTTTATAAAATTTTAACGTGACAATAAAAAATTTCATATATTTCAATAGTTCTGTATCTACTGTTGCTACACCTTTATCAACCATGCCCTTTCGTATCGCAATTATTGTCTCATACTTCAAATATACGGAATATACGGTTTATGGAATATTCTGACCGACCTGTCTTTACTATTGGGACAAAAAACGTAGTGGCAAAACTTTTGATCTATATTTGGCTTTTACCTTTGCTGTCTAGACGCCGCAAAAAATGCTTACAAAAAGATATTCCATATTTTCATTTTTTGCGCCTTATATCAGATGATTTTTATAGACATTTAATTGACTTAAGATGACGTAGTCGAATATGACATTATTACTAATATACGACCCTAAAAATAATTCGTATAATAACTTTCTAACTATTACAAAAATGCACTATTAGGATTCACCGCTCTCCAAATTTATTAACTTACATTAGTTCTATTATTTAATTATTTTCAAAACATATTTTGTATATTATCTTAGTAATTATACTTAGTATATATCAAGTTATTGTAAATGACAAATGATGCAATTTTCATTGGTGAAATTCCGACATTTAAGAATATAATTTAATAATAGGTTGCCGCGTCGCTCCATCTCAAGGGAAACATGTTGCAATTAACTTGGACACGTTAATAGTAAAGTGATCAATGGATTCATCAAAGAGTGTATACCAGTAAGATTCCAGTAAGAAATCACGCAACTGAAAGATCAATGAGATAATAGGCTCTATTTATATGGTATTTCGACTTTATAATATTTCGATACCTCCACTCTAAAACCATGTATGAGAATGTTTATTAAAATTCAGGTTTTTAATATATCTCAACCTGTTTTTGACGTTTTATATAATGATTCTTATAACACGTATAAAAAAATTACTTAAATTTATTTATTTATTAAAATTATATTAAAACACAGTTTTGTGGTGAAGATAATTTAAATGATATAGAAAAAGTATATTGTATATATATATATATATATATATATATATATATATATATATATATATATATATATATATATATATATATATATGAAAAAGTATATTGCAATATATATATATATATATATATATATATATATATATATAGATTACGGTCCATACCTTCAACATGGTATTTCAGTATGTTGAAATATGACAGTACAACCTCAAACACGGCCCTCATTCCCCGGAGGCCAAGGGGCGACTACCTACGGCAGCGGGAAGACCTGCCCCAAGGCAGAGGGTGCTAAGAATCACCGGGTTAGATCAGGCTGCCATTGGACTTTTGACATTGCAACGTTAAATATACGGACTATGAAAACAGAGGCCCGATTGCAAGAACTGTTAATCGAACTTGACAACATACATTGGGATATTATTGGGCTCTGTGAAACACGAAGGAAGGGTGAAGAGTTAATCAAACTGGAACCAACTGGACACGTACTCTACACTCGAGGTACGAAAAATGGCCGATGTGGCGGAATAGGATTCCTCATCAATCGAAAGCTGAAGGACAGTGTGGTAAAATTTGAAAGTACATCCGACCGATTAGCCCAATGCGTCATTCAGCTGAATAAAAAGTTTAGGCTTCAAATCGTCCAAGCTTATGCACCAACTATAAGCCATAAAGATGAGGAAATTGAGGAATTTTATGATGATGTGGCCCAGCTTTTATACAAGGAGAAATGTAGGTACAAAATCCTGATGGGTGATTTTAATGCCAGAATTGGAAAAACAAGAACAGACGAAAATGCAACTGGCCCATATGGAACTGGTGAGCGAGACAATAGAGGTGACAGATTAGTTGATTTTGCTGAAGGACAAGAACTATATATTATGAATTCATTCTATAAGAAAAATATCAGCAGAAAATGGACATGGAAAAGTCCATCTGGGCTCACAAGCGAAATTGACTACATCATGACCAACGATAAAACAATATTTACCAATTGTACTGTCCTTAACAATTTTAATGTTGGAAGTGACCACCGAATTGTACGAGCAAGGGTTCGGATTGACTGTCGAAAAGAGCGCGAAAAAATGGTAAGATCAAAGAAGGGCAAGGTGGATTCTGGAAAACTGCTGGAGAGAGGAAGCGATTTTGAGATTGCTTTGTCAAACCGGTTTGCTGCGTTACAAGATCCAGAGGAGGTGGAAATATCAGTTCAATATGAAGAAATCGCCAACAATGTACTTCAAACGGCTGCTTCAATAGCACCAGAGGAAAAATGTCTCAAACAAACAAAAATCTCCAGTGAGACCATTGATTTAATGAAGAAACGGCGAGCAATGAGAAATGCAGGTAGTCCTTTTGGCAGGGTCGAGTACACTGAGCTCTGCAAAACTATAAGAAAACGTATCAGAGAGGACACGCGCCGATTCAATATGCAGCTAGTGCAAAAAACCCTGGAAGAAAACAAAGGAATTAACAAAGCTAAACAGAAGCTGAGAAACAAAAGAACGCAAATATATGCTTTAAAGCGTGAGGATGGCACAATGTGCAGGACGCGTACCCAAATGTTAGAGATTGTCAGAAGGTTTTATTCCCAGTTATATGAAGATCAGAGCCAGTCAGGGACAGCAATACCCACGGAAGAACAATATATAATACCAGATATCCTAGTGGAGGAAGTAACAAATGCTATAGAATTGATGAAGAACGGCAAGGCTCCAGGAAAGGATAGTGTAACTGTCGAAATGCTAAAAGCTGGTGGTCGGACGTTACATAAAACACTGGCAAAATTATACTCAAAATGCCTCAAAGAACAAAAAGTACCTGACTTATGGAAAAATGCAGAAGTGATCCTTTTACATAAAAAAGGAGCACAGGAAGATTTAAAGAACTACCGTCCAATAAGCCTTCTATCAGTGATGTACAAAGTTTTCACTAAGATAATTTCTAAAAGAATATTAAAAAAACTGAATGACGCACAACCAAGAGAACAAGCAGGATTCAGAAGTGGATTCAGTACAACGGATCACATCCAGGTTGTACAGCAGGTCATAGAAAGGCACAACGAATACTCCATGCCACTGTGCTTGGCTTTTATCGACTACGAAAAAGCATTTGATTCCATCTCAAAGCATGCGATAATGGATGCACTGCTTTGCCAAGGTGTAGAGAGAGCCTATGTAAACCTATTAGAATCGATATATGATGGAGCTACAGCCACAATTCACCTTGATGATCTTGAAGTGGGAATTAATATAGAACGAGGTGTACGGCAGGGTGACGCAATATCGCCTATTCTTTTCTCGGCTGGCCTTGAAGAAGTATTCCGTAAACTGGATTGGGAACAGGATGGGGTAAAGATCGATGGGGCAAACTTAAACCATCTTAGATTTGCAGATGATATTATTCTCATTTCACAAGACCCAGAGGAGCTGCAAAGACGCATACAAGAACTGCAAAGGGCTGGCGAACCATTTGGCTTGAAAATAAACCTGAAAAAGAGTCAGGTTATGTTCAATAACTTCGCTCAGGACAGAAGAATTTCAGTTTTAGGAAGGGATTTAGAGATTGTGGACAGCTTTGTATATCTTGGGCAGAGGATTTCCATGGAGGGGAATACCGCCCGGGAGGTGGAACGGCGTGTTAAATGTGGCTGGCAGGCATTTGGTAGGCTCAACATAGTGTTTAAGAGCAGACTCCCACTTTGCCTGAAAAGAAAAGTATTCGATCAGTGCGTTCTACCCGTTATGACATACGGAAGTGAAACCTGGACACTCACATCGCAATCAATTCAAAAACTTCGGGTGGCACAGAGGGGAATGGAAAGATGTATGCTTGGCATTACAAGACGAGACAGAAAGTCCTGCGCATGGATCAGGGAACAAACAAAAGTCTGTGACATCATTGGAAGAGTAAAACAGTTGAAATGGAGATGGGCAGGCCATATAGCGAGGCGATGGGACGACAGATGGACCAAGGCAATCCTGGAGTGGATACCGCTTGATCGCAAACGTCCGCGAAGAAGACCGAAAGCACGATGGACTGATGACATCGTTAAGTATATTGGACCCGAGTGGCAGAGGAAAGCCCAGGACCGTGAAGGTTGGAAGCATGCTGAAGAGGCCTTCATCCTGCAGTGGATCGATACGGGCTGATGATGATGATGATGATATATATATATATATATATATATATATATATATATATATATATATATATATATATATATATATATATATATATATATATATATATATATATATATATATATATATATATATATATATATATATATATATTAATTCTAACTTAATAAAACTCAATGATAGGACCCCTTCCAAAAATTAGACTGATTATATATGGTCAATGAACTCCTGGAAGAGACACCCATGGCTGACAAGGTCAAAGCAGAGGTCTCAGACTAACATGATCCGAAATCTGAAAATCCGCACTGAACCAACGTGGCAGATAATGGCTCCCATCGCTTCAACATATCAGCTCAACTTTAAACATCATCCTCACTCCCCGGAGGCGAAGGGGCAACTAACTACTTTTGGCGGCGGAAAAACGTGCCCTAAGGCAGAGGGTGCTAAGAATCAGCGAAGAATACAAACGTATGCCTGACTGCAAGAACTGTTGATCGAACTCAACAACATACATTGAAATATGAACGAAGGATGTGGTGGAATTGGATTCCTTATCAACTGAAAACTGAAGAAGACTGTCGTAAAATGTTAAAATATATCTGACACAGTAACCCAATGCGTCATTCAGCTGAATAAAAAGTTTAGGTTTTTGTATTGGAACCTTCGGTGTGAAACACTAAACACGAATAATGTATTACTAGAACTAAATCACGTTTTTTAAGAGGAAAAGATTTTCAGATAAAATCATCCCCTGATGATGCTAACATGGTTCACCAAACGCGCCCCTAGAAGTTAAAAAAAGTAATTTGGTATTTAGTTGTAAATCTTTTCGAGTTTAAAAAGTTTACCCTTCAAATTGTACAAGCTTAAGCACCAACTATAACGTATAGGGATGAGGAATTTGCGGAATTTCATGATGATGCATGCCAGTTTCTAGGCAAGGAGAAGTATAGACAGAAAATCCTGATGACTTTAATACTAGAATTATGCAATATTGCAAAAGCAAGAACTAGTGAAAGTGCAACTGGCCAACATGGAAGTAGTGAGCAGGACAATAATGGTGATTGGTTAATTTTGCTGAAAGATAAGAACTTTATATTATGAATTAGTTCTATAAAAAATGGCAGAAAGTGGACATGAAACAGTCCATCTGGACTCATAAGTGAAATTGACTGCATCATCAAGACTGAAAAATAATATTTTGCAGTTGTACTGTCCTTTTTAATGTTGAAAGTGACTCGAATAGTACGGGGATAAACTGTCGAAGAGAACGTAAAAGAATGGTAAGCTCAAGGGAAAGCCAAATGGATTCTGGGAAGTTGCAAAGAGGGGTAGCGATTTTGAGATTGATTTGTCGAACCGCTTTGATTTGCTGTGTTACAACAAAGCAACAATAATGGTCCTTGAAACGGCAGCTTCAATAGTACCTGCAGAAAAATGCTTCAAACAGTAAAAAAAATGTTTTTAATTTATCAGAAAAATAGTCTATAGAACTATATATACTGAAGTCGACGGACGTATTTGAAGTGGGTAGCACTCGGCTAGTGAAGGAAGAGGTGCCTGCGACAGATATCTATCGATTCTGCCTACGATGTTGTTTAGTTTCCATCATACCGCTGTGGAATCGAGAGCAATGAACTATTGTTTGTTTCGACACGCTTTTCAAAAGTGGTGAGTCCATGATTAACACACAATAATTTTTCAGTCATCACCTCAGCATTGAACATCATGATGAGATCTCCAGCCGCAACCCATCCTCAGATATTCTCAATAGTACTGCAAAGTATATTTGTTGTTTCAAAAGTTAAATAAAGGGGACTATCAACAACGCCTCAAGTTTCCTCAAAATGTGCTAGTTGTTTGAAGAAAACAAATATTTTCATTCCATCCATTTCTAATTAAATATGGTAGTCAATAAATAAAAACTGTCGATTTTGAGCCTCAGAAAATCTACACGAATTGTACCAGAGGCCACTACACAGTCCAAAAACAACGGTGGATACAAACAAACAATTTTGGGCCCTTTTTTTCAAAGAAAATGACGCCACAGTATCCGGTAATTCAGCTCGCTTCATAACCATATTTAAAAGCATTTTCAAACCAAAATTCCAGAGACAACGAATCAACATAAGGGATGTGTAGTTTCAACAAGATAAGGCGACCGCTGATACAGCCACCGCTTCCATGTTCAAGCTGTATTCCTTAATAGTGCAATAGCGATGTTCACCTTGTAAGCTTCACCTTGAAAGCCACTTAAACAAAATCATGGGAAAGAATCACCGCCCAAACTACAGATCAGAGAAAGAAAGCTATATAGTAAAGAGACAAACTTAAACGTCAAAAAGGTATTAACAATAAAGTGTTTAGTGTTTATTATTCATAAAATACAATAATATATATTTCAAAATAAAATAGTCAAAAACAAAGGAAAAGGAAGTATCTGGTTATTTAAAAATAGTCCAACAATAATTTCTTGGAATTGATCCTCACCTGCCCTTTCGATTCGAACTTTCCCTGATTTACTCATAGAGATTTTCCCCAAGTTAAATCCACTGATTCGATTCATTCCAAATTGATTCTCGTAAAGATCAGAACTTACTAAATCGCCGTCGGGTTGATAAAACTTTAAAATCGCGGCGGCGCCTCAATTTACCGCCGCCTCCTACTCCATCCACATCGGTTAATCTCTTAAACTCTGCTCAACCCGAAACAACGAAAACAAAAGTTGTTTTTAATCTGAATCTCGGACCTGTTATTTTATCCCGAAAAAGTTTTTCGACTGAAGTTCGAAAATCCAAATTAATCAGTTTGATTAACCTTTCGGGATCGATTTATCCGTTGGAATACTAGGAAACGGCGTCAAATCTACCTAGTGATTAGTTTACCAGGGTCGATCCCAACCAATTCAATAAAATAAAGTATTAAATTAGTCAATATTAGAAAAAAGCTTTTGCAATCATCATTTATAATGCAGACTTGAGAGCACGTAATAGAAGTGGTAAAAATGAATACAAATTTATTATAAAGAATGCGCCATTGGGACAGGTGATTTTCAATATTCGATTTCCTGCGCATTCCTCCAGTAGGGATAAAGTGACTATCTTCTATAGATTTGCATCATCATAGCATTAATATCAGCAATACACAACATGCGTTCACTGTTAAGGCATAGTGTAATGAAAATAATTCTATTGTGGCCGCTCAATGATTATTCCGTCGCCAATTCATTATTTATCGTAATGATCCAGTACCGTCTGGTCATGCCGTAAAACATGAGTTCGAAACTGTGAAGAAAATGGTTTTGCACTGAAAAAGAAACCCCCATGTTGAGAACGAGCTGTACGTACGCTTGCAAATATAAAGAGAATATATATATATAAATAAATATATATATATATATATATATATATATATATATATATATATATATATATATATATATATATATATATATATATATATATATATATATATATATATATATATATTTATATATATATATATATATATATATATATATATATATATATATATATATATATATATATATATATATAAATATATATATATATATATATATATATATATATATATATATATATATATATATAATAATGCCAAAATGAGAAAGCAATTCAACTCTTCTCACTTAGCATAAAATTTTACGAACAATGTGCAAAAGCACTGCACGTTGTTCCACTATGCTTCTTCTTCTTCTTGTCCTGGAGGTTAAGTTGACCCGAAGGCCCTGACTTGTATTCACTGATTTTTCGAACGTCACGACAATGTCGCTTGTTCGAAGGGTTTTAGCTGCCGTCCTTTAGGCATGGAGGTGATGACCGAAGAGGATGGTCATACTGGGGCAACGGCCGGCAATGAAGCTGCCGTGGCTCTGATTAGCGGATTGTCCGAAAGGGACGCCGTCGCTAGGAATTTGTCCAGAAGTCTGGACAGGAATGTCTGAATCACTGGTATGTCAGTTTCCCGATGGATTTGCGCATTCCTTACAAACCATGGGGCACCTACTAACGTGCGAAGAACGCGTGACTGGAACGATTGCAGAATTGCAATCGACGTTGGGGGGAGGTACGGAAACCAGGCCTGAGATCCGTAGGTGAGGACGGATCGGACCATGATTTTATACAAGGTTATTCGGATGTTCAGCGATAGCTTACTTTTGCCGTTCATTAGGGGGTAAAGCAGACGAGCCATGGCTCTTGCTTTCCCGGTTACCTTCTTTAGGTGCGGCACCCACGTGAGGGCCTTGTCGAACTCAAGGCCCAGGTAGTGTGCCGATCTGGCCCATTTGATGGGGACTCCGTAGATGCGGATATTCTGTCTGATTATCGGCTGTCTTCTTGTGAAGAGGACAGCCTGGGTTCCACTATGCCAATCGATTTTGAGATACCAAGGTTCTTCAAATTTTTTTAAAAGTTCTTACTTATTAGGCCTTCGCCGGATATAACGAAAGGCACTATCTCTATCTTATGCAGTTTCCACTGGTTTTTCAAATCGTACACAAGGTTTTCATACTTAGTGGTTTTCTCCAACTCGGTTTTCCTGATATTATGAGAGAGTGCCACTGCGATGTCAATTATAAAATCCCTTTTCTCCTTTTTGTTAATTAGAACAATGTCTGGTCTATTATAATCGACCGTTCGATCTGTTGTGATTGGTCTGTCCCAGTAAAGGATTGAATCAGATGATTCCAATACTGGAGAAGGTGAGTACTTATAATATGAAGCAGGTGCGTTATCTAATAGCGAATAATTTAATGCAATTTGCTAATGTATAATTTTCGCCAGCTGATTATGTCTTCCTAAATAAGCATTAGGGGCTAGAACTGCACACCCACCGATAAGGTGTTCAATCGTTTCCCCACCTATACCGCACTTCCTACATCGGTTGACAACATCCATGTGTAGTATATGCTTTTCATAGTTCCGTATTCTTACTATCTTATATTGAATAGATGTCACAAAACCTTCTGTTTCTGGGTACAACAGCCCATGGGTCAGTCATTTTAGAGATAATGGTCCATCAATGGTATCATCCTCGAGTGACTTTGGATACCGCCCATGCAGTGTCTCTTATTTCCATTTACGGACACAATCCGTAAGTGTTGTTCTACCATCAAAACAATTCAATTTATCTAGGTTCAGCGGGGTGAAACCCTGGTCCTCCTTAGCAACCAACTTCATAAGCGTGCTGCTTGAATTAATGAAGCGTTCTGTCATCTTACTCTCCTGGTTCAGACAAAGGTTCTTAATGTTCACGAGGCCTCTGACTCCCAACTTTCTTGGAATGTACAGTCGCTTTATAGATAAAATTTGGATATAGACATCGAAATTTTGTCAATGTTCGACGTGTTAATCTATCCAGTCCATCAAGGTCTATTTCTGACCATTTAACAATACCAAAGGAATAGGTCAGAGATGGCACTGATCCATCCATCCATTGATCGCTCTAATCAGGTTTCCACTGTTCAGTTTGGTATTTTAAAGTTTTGTAAGCCTCTTTTCGTACATAGAAGAAAAGTCTTTCTTTAACTGGCTGTAGTTAAATGTCCCGTTTTGAGGTATACCTAAATATTTATAGGATTCTTCTGGTGCCTGTTGTTGAATGTTACAGTGTGTTGAATGTTGATTATTGACTATTCCTTTCTGAATGCTAATGGTAGAGCATTTATCAAGTCCGAATGACATCTTGATATCCCTACTAAATTCTTCGACCATTTTTATTAAGGAGTTTAGTTTTTCTTTAATGTCTCCATAGAGTTTAAGATCATCCATATATAACAGGTGCGAGAGCTTTCGTGGATTCCTCCTGTTTAGTTTATATCCTATATTACTGTTCTTCAGTAATGTAGGCATAGGGTTTAGGGCTAAACAAAACCAAACTGGAGAAAGGAAATCTCCCTGAAAAATTCCTCTTTCGATATTCTCAGTTGTAATGCATTGTTGATCGATAAAGAGATTTGTTTTCCATATCCCCATCAGGCACGTTAAGGAGTTAATGATGGGACGGCTTATTTTTTAAATCTTCAGGACTTCTAGTAACTAATCGTTTGGAACACTATCGAAGGATTTCCTGTAGTCTATATAGCAGATGTTTAGGTTGCGTTTTCTTTTCCGCGCTTGTTCGAGAACTACAACATCGATCGTTAGCTTTTCCTTGCATCCCATACTTGGTCTTATACATCCTTTCTGCTCTTCTTCAATAATATTGTTTTCATCACAATGTTTGTAAATTTTTTCATTGATTAGGGCTGTCAACAATTTATAAAATACTGACAGACATGTGATGGGTCTGTAGTTATTGGGTTGCTTAGCATGCAAAGGAAGACATGTGCACATTCTCAAGTTCTGACCTGCTACTGCCTTGTTCGAGTTCTCTATACAAATTTTTTTGGCGATTTATGAATACTGAATTTTGGCACTTTCGTTTTTGTAGCTCGTTATATCTTGTTAGTCTAGCCCCTTTAGATTTAGCTTTATGTCTAAACCGATCTTTAAGATCCAATAATTTTTCGAAAAGTTTGGCTCGTCGAAGCCAATGCCAGATTTATTGGCACATGTTTTAGTTTTTTTCGTTACTTTACTTGATCAATTACCAGAAAGGTATTCTGAGATGACGTCGACTTTCCTCCGGAAATCATCGATATTGTTTTCAAAGCGTGTTTTTCAGGCAGGCCTATTTTTCTGGAAATTATACCTGCTAGCACTGCGGGTGTATGTTTTTTGGCCTGAAATTTCGATCGCAGTCACTGCTCCACAGTACAACGCAAGATGTATATCACACAGATCTAGTATCCCAGCCTAATGTGATTCCAGAACTTTATTGATCTGCATTAGAGTAATACGAGCTTTTGTAATATTTCGCAGTATTGGAATTTTTGGTCTATTTAGTGGATTTGACCCAATAAAATAGGCCAAATTACTGTAACACTTCTCTCGTACATTAGACAAGTTCTGTTGTAAGGTCACGTCCTCATTGCTAGACGGTGAGACCACCGGTGGAAAATTAGGAGTTTGTTCTATAGGCTGGGCCTCTGTGGTTAAGGTGAGGACGCCTATGTTATCTTCTTCCTGTTGCTCATATGTAACGTTCTGGTGTAATTCATTACCAACTTCTCTCTTGACATTCATTAGTTCTGTTTCGGTGAGATACTTTTTATTTAAAATTATATTTGTACGGTCGGCTTTTTTGTTTTTGTTTCGAAGTTTTGCCCCGACAGCCCGAGTTCCAGGGAACCTCTTCTTATATTCTTGATAGAGTGCATTTCTCCATCCAGGAAGCGGCTTATCTCCACACTGGTTCACGTAATAGTAGCTACGCATTACCTTAATATTCATTTCGCGTGTCCATCTGATACGTGGAGTGCGTTCAGTTCTAGTGGCAGCCCTCCTTATGGGGGGCGAGCCAGCAAGTACCGGGACATTTCCGTCTTTCATTTCATTATGAATCTGAATCTGCACTGGTCTTGTGATGAAGTGCTCGGTGGTGAGAGTCTTTGATTTTCAAATTGTTGGTCGGGTACCTTTTTCGTTGCCATACTTGTGGTGCCATAGAGTTGAGAACTGCCACTCGCTCCAGATTCAGTAACCCGGGACAAATTCTGCCGGCGGTTCCGAAGAGTTCTTGTCTGCAAAACCCTACGGCCTTGTATAATAACATTATCTGTTTCAGTCTCCATAAAAAAATTTTTTGGGTTCAAGGGAAAAACGGTCACCCAAGGCAGAGCCCCGATTTACTTTAGGAAAACTATTTACTACCGGAGGACACTAGGTATCCGGAGACATCGTTCAACACACGTTAATCCTGTGCCATTCAGCTCCTCGGCACGATGGATTTCCACCTTGAGCTTGGGGATTTTTTTCCAGAGGTTTACTCCTCTCAGCTCGGGAAGTTGGTGGCGCCACTCACCAAGCGGATTATGCGCCTGCGGAGTATCTGCCCCCTGCCTATTAGCTTATTAGCTTATCATTATTATTATTATTATTATTCTGCTCATCCTTACTGTAGAATCTCAGCTCATGCTGGCCGCCGATATTCCAATTCGAAGATGAAAAAGCGAATTGCGAGCTCCTCTCACCCTAGCATAATATTTTACGAATAATGTGGCACGTCTGCAAGAGCACGGCACGCTGTCCTACTATGGCAATCGATCTCGAGATACCGAGACTCTCGAGGTTCTTTGAAAATCTCTTACTTATCAAGCCTTCGGCGGATATAACGAAGGGCACTACCTCTACCTTATTCAGTTTCCACTGGTTCTTCAAGTCGTATGCCAGATTTTCATGCTTTGTGGATTTTTCTATCTCAGTTTTTCTAATGTTGTGAGATAGCGGCACTGCGATGTCAATTATAAAAGCCCTCTTGTCCTTTTTGTTGATTAGAACAATATCCGGCCTGTTGTAATCAACCGTTCGATCAGTAGTGATTGGTCTGTCCCAGTAAAGAATGGTATCGGATGATTCAAGTACAGGAGAAGGCGAGTACTTATAATATGGAGGAGGTGCGCTTTCTAATAGCGAGTATTTTTTTACAATTTGTTGATGTATAATTTTTGCCAGCTGATTATGCCGTCCTAAATAAGCATTGGGAGCAAGGGCCGGGCAATCGCCAATAAGGTGCTCAATTGTTTCCCCCAAAGTACCGCATTTCCTGCACTTATTGACTACATCCAAATGCAGTATGTGCTTTTCATAGTTTTTTATTCTTGTTACCCTATCTTAAATAGATATCGCGAAACCTTCTGTTTCTGGGTACAAGAGTCCATCGGTCAGCCACCTCAGAGACAATTGTTCGTCAATGGTGTCATCTTCGAGTGACTTAGGAAACCTTCCGTGCAATGTGTGTCCTTTCCATTCTCGAACGCAATCCGTGAGTGTTGTTCTGCTATCAATACGATTTTGTTAATTTAGGTTCAGTGGGTGAAACCCCGGTCCTCATTTACAACCAATTTCATTAACGTACTGTTTGAATCAATGAAGTGTTTTCTCATTCTATTTTCTTGATTGAGACAGAGATTTTTGACGTTTGCAAGGCCTCTATCCCCCAACTTTCTTGGGATGTACAGTCTTTTCGTAGATAAGTTTGGATGCAGGCATCGGAACTTTGTTAATGTTCGGCGTGTCAACCTATCAAGTTCATCAAGGTCAATTTCTAAACATTTAACAATGCCAAAAGAATATTTCAGAGTTGGCACTGCCCAACCGTTGATCGCTCTAATGAGGTTTCCACTGTTCAGTTTGGTGTTTAAAAGTTTTGTAAGTCTCTTTTGGTATAGTGTGGAAAAGTCCTTCTTTAACTGATTATGATCAAGTTTATGCTTTTGGGGTATTCCTAAATATTTGTAGGATTCTTCTGGTGCTAGTTGTTGTATGTTACAAACTGTTGAATGTTGACTCTGAACCTTTCCCTTCTGTATACTAATGGTAGAACATTTTTCCAATCTGAACGACATTTTGATATCCCTACTGAATGTTTCAACCGGTTTTATCAATGAGTTTAATTTTTTTCTAGTTTCTCCATATAAATTATGGTCATCCATATATAGTAGATGAGAGAGCTTTCTTGGATTCCTCATGTTAAGTTTATATCCAATATTGCTGTTGTTGAGTAGTGTGGACAAAGGGTTCAATGCTAGACAGAACCAAATTGGAGAAAGGGAATCTCCCTGAAAAATTCCCCTCTCGATATTTGTAGCAGCAATGCATTGTTGGCCAACAAAAATGTCCATCAAGCACTTTACAGAATTAATAATCTGGGGGCTAATTTTATAGAAATTCAGAACCTCAACCAGCCAATCGTGAGGGACACTATCGAATGCTTTCTTGTAGTCAATATAGCAGATATTTAAGTTGCGTTTTCTTTTTCGCGCTTGCTCAAGAACTACAGCATCGATCGTGAATTGATCGTTAGCCGTTCCTTGCATCCCATACTTGCTCTTATACATCCTTTCTGTTCTTCTTCAAAAATGTTGTTTTTATCACAATATTGGTAGATTTTTTCATTGAGTAGGGCTGTGAACATTTTATGTAACACTGACAGACGTGTGATTGGTCTGTAGTTATTGGGTTGCTTAACGTCCCCTTTTTTGAACAGTAGGTATGTATTGCCGTCCATTAGGAAGTCGGGGAAAGTGTCTGGATTTATTAAAACCTCTTTAAATGCATTTGCAAGTACGGCATAGGCGGCTGTAAAGCTTTTAATCCAGAAGTTATGCAATCCATCTGGTCCAGGCGCCTTCCAGTTGTGAGTCTTCCTGACAGGAGTGCAAATGTCAATCTCTGTGAAATCGTTAGACTCCATATCTGGGAGAGCATTTGTCTGTTCTTGAATGGTTTTAACCCATTTATTATATATATATATATATATATATATATATATATATATATATATATATATATATATATATATATATATATATATATATATATAGGTGCGTATAGACCCGGTTGGATTACGCAGAGCATTCTGCATCATTTTTGTGTTTATTATTTCTCATTTTCCACACCTCTCTCATCCTATGTCCGTGGATCCTCTTTCTCTCCTCCGTCCACTTTGTCCCCGATCTCCTTAAAACTTCGCTCTCTGATGCGACTTTCCACACATGTATTTTGTTTCTGTACTTGCTTCTGTCCTCAATCTCTGTCGGATCCATTCGTGCCCTTCTCAGATCAGTTCTGACTTGTACGATCCATGGTACAGATGACTTGACCCCTTGTATGTATGTAAGCATTTTGTTGGTGAGTCTTGTCGGTGGGGTCTACTGATATGTCCATAGAAGATTATGTCCACCTCTACGTTGGACCTTCTCTCTGTGGTCTTCCTGGAATATAGTATGTATCATTCCTCTGTTAGTTTTGGGCCGAGAATTTTCCTCATAATTTTGCGTTCTTCTTTTAGTATATTTTCTATGCCGCTTTTTGTGTGGAGTGCAAGTATCTCACTTGCGTATAATATATCTGGTTTGATTACTGCTTATTTTTGTGTTTGTGAATATACATTTCTTATTGTAAATATTGTGTGTTTTGCCGTATGCCCTCTTCATCTTCTGTAATCGAGTCTTCTGTGCTATCTTCTCTCTTCCTGTGGATTCGAGGATCTCGCCAAGATATTTGAAATGTGTGACCCTTTTTATCTTGCCGTATTTGGTGTTCAAATACCACTTAACTGCCAAGATCTCAGGAACTCAGTATGTGCGGAGTGTGTAACAACAGAGAGGAGATTATGCAACACCTGATAGCGAGTGCTCGACTATTGCACACTCACTGGTCATTCTGCTGGAGTTTGGTATTGCAATAGTAGGCAAGTTTTATGAGCACAGGCCAGAAAAAATCGTCGAAAATGAAGTTAAAATCTTTTGGGATTTTCGGCTACAGGCAGACTAAGCCATCGAACACAACAGGCGTTGAAAAGCATAATATCTTGCCAATTGATGTGGCGATACAAGAAGACTGAAGAGTTTAAGAAAACGAGAAAAAAAATTGGCGTATTAAAGTATTACAATTTAAAAACCAAGACGTCCCGATTTTGGAAAAGGCCTGCGATAGTCATCCCTATAAGGGCGCTAGGCACTATCTCGCCGAAATTAATGGACTACTTGCGCAACCTGCAAATCGAGGACATTTCCTTCGCCGAGCTGCAAAAGACGGCTATGATTGGATGATTGGAACTGCAACAGTTCTACGACAGCATTTATCGACTCCCAGCTCTATTGTATAGGGGCGAGTTGATGTATATCAATATTTTTCTGAATATATATATATATATATATATATATATATATATATATATATATATATATATATATACTTATATATATATATATATATATATATATATACATATACTTATACTTATATATATATATACTTATATATACATATATATATATATATATATATATATATATATATATATATATATATATATATATATACATATATACATATATACATATATATATATATATATATATATATATATATATATATATACATGTGTGCCAAATTTTATGAAATTTTGAACGGTAATTATAAAACCGGCAGAACTACAGTACTTAGTTCTGCTCTCGATGTGGATGTTTGTGTAAGATTTCTAAGTAAAAAAGTAAAATGTAACAAGAAATCGCTCTTCAGTAAGGCCAGTAAGCAAAGTGGATAAGGCCGAATCCCTTTTGAGATGTATTCTATGTTGATTACTTGCCAATCAGTAGAATTTCGAAACAAACTAAAAGTGCAGGGATTTAATAGCTGTCACCTGCTGCCGACCGGGCTTAATTGATAACACATGTGCACAAATCAGAAGCCACGTTAAGCTATAGTCCAGTTGCTAAATATTCAATGCTCACGAGTATGTAACTAAAAAAAAATACTTTTCTGGTTTCTATAAGACACGCTTGGGCTATAAAAATTGTAACCGATGTATTGTTTAAGTTTTTTTTCATCAATCGTAAATAGCATATATTGTTAAGACTTCGCTGGAGTAGAAATACGAAATTTGAGAGAAATTTAGGTATAACATTGAATTTTATAAAACGTGATGACTTTATTTTCTTTTTATTTATTTGTGAATAAAAATAATTTAATTACCTATCATTATTTTGCTAAACGGACCCTTAACAAATACCTTGAATATTTCTAATCAGCAAACTTCTGTTATAAACGTTATTTTCCTCTAATAAACTCCAAATAAATTATTATTGAGAAACAGTAAATGAAATTCGTATTTCCTGTTTTTGACTTTTTAACAACGACATAATCCGACAAATTAATAAATCAGGCACATTTTTGAAATTCCGAACGAATGCGCTAGAAAGTAATAATGAAATAACATGGAACAAGACAAAATTACACGACCCTTATTTAAAATTTATCGTAGGGAATAATAAATATGGAGATTTTGATAAGGGTAAAGGTGGCAGAATATAACAGTAGAAGAATTGGCTCTGTTGTGTCCAATTCATTTTTAATCAACCAAACATATTGTATTTTTATAAAATAAAATTATGGATTTTGTTGGCTTCTAGACACTGTCTTAACAAGTGATTTGGAATTTCTCTTTTAAATAAAACCAATATATATATATATATATATATATATATATATATATATATATATATATATATATATATATATATATATATTATGTATATATATATATTATGTGTATATATATATATATATATATATATATATATATATATATATATATATATATATATATATATATATATATATATATGTATATATATATATATATATATATATATATATATATGTATATATATATATATATATATATATATATATATATATATATATATATATATGTACAGCTCTACAGGCCTTTAAGGTCTTTGGCTTGGTTTACAATCTTCCGCCAAACTACTCTATTCCTTGCCTTTCTTTCCCACTGTGTCACACTCATTCTGGCCAAATCCTCCTCCATCTACTGTAGCCAGTAGTAAATAAAACCAATACTTTTAGAAAAATTGCATACTTGTTAATTTTACTAAAAAGTAGAGAAATGGGTGTTATGTTTTAAAAATAATATTCTCCAAATATCCCCCGCGGCTGTTCTGTGTAAAATGGTCAATTATAATAATCGTCTGCAAATAGTTAAAATAGACTTTGTCCTTGAGGAAGCTCCACGGGAAAAACTTGAGGGAAGTTAGATACCATGAACTTGCAAGCCACTGAATAACAACATTTCGCGAAATAACACCTCGCTGTATGACAAGTAGGACCATATTGTTGAATACTGTTAAGGTGCCAATTATCCATTTTATCCAATTGGAGCTATAAAAAGTTTCTTAACTTATTACGGTAGCGTTCGCTATTGACGTTTACCGTCTCACCATCCTCATTTTCATGAAAAAATGGAAGACGAAGAGTAACATACCTTAGAAAATTTCTACATTAAATTGTTATAAAAATGACGCTAAATTTTAATACCGAAATACTTATTGGCAGACCCAATATGTATTTCCGATTTGATTGTCGGAAATGCCTCACAAATGGTTAATAAAGAGTTTTTTTTGTCCAATTTTCACTTTTGAACATTGTAACTTCGTCAAACTGATGTTGACAAAAACATTTTTTGTCAAACTAAAAAACATTGCAATCTACTGGCACTAATTTAACTTAGCATAACATAAAACATATTCTTGTTAAATATATTGATATTTATTGTAAAAGAATCTATAAGAAATAGGGATAAAGTCCATATTAAACATTTCATGTTTTATAACATTCGAAAGCATAACAATGCCACAAATACCATTAATGCTATTTATCCTGGTGCTTTGAACAGCAGCACATGATAGCCTTAGTTTAAAAAAAAAATAAGAACAACGATTCGACATTATAAAATCTGGAGAACCTCTAAAGTTTGATTGCCTCTGTTATTGACTAAAATTGAAGCTGATCCCAAACAAACCATCCAAGAATTATCCACAAAGCTTAAAACTTCATTGGCCAAAATACAACCCAACAAAGTGTAAAGAAATATGGGTGCCGTATCAATTTTCAGTTGAAAACAAAATTTAGCGTGTAATCAACTGCAGTGCACTTTTTTCTACGTACAGCAGAAATTATTTTCTTCAACAAATTGTTACTGGAGATAAAAAGTGGATTTTATACAGCATTCCATCTAGGAAAAGCAATAATTAAAATTAGTGCAACCACCTTTGCCCAATTTAAAACCAGGTGTTCACCCTAAAGAACTATTACTATCATTATAATGTGATCTTACAGGAATTATTCACTATGAGGATATAAATCCTCATAAAACCATAAGTGCTAAATATTATTGTGCTCGGTTTTCAGAAACACCCAAAACTGACTAATCAAAAGGTACTATTCTCCAACATAACATAACATACCTCAAAGTATCAAAATCACCCAAGAAAAAATGAAGGGGTTAGGCGGGAAAGTATTTCCTCGCTCATCATTTTCTTATAGGAAAAAATTTCCTTCTAGGACAGCTATCAAAATTGCACGAGAAGAATATTTTACTTCAAAATCATCCTCATTTTACACAAAATGGAAAGAAAATTATTCAGAGAGATGGGCAAAGATTGTCGGTAAAATGGAGATTATATTTTAAACTGTATTAACTCTTAAATAAAATTAAATTTTGTACAGGTTTGAAAAAAACGGCATTACTTATGGGTACACCTAATACTGTTCTAATTTCATTTTAAAGGCACACAATTACTTGGCAAATATCCATTCCTTTCCAAATGCGCCATTAAAAGTTTGGGTAAGCTATTTTTCTATCTACATCAAAATACCAGTAGTTGAGTCTGCTAGTGCTATTATCGCCGATATTATCAAGCCACCGCCTTAGGGACCTCGACTAACATAGGCAGCTAAAATTAGTTTGGAGGCAAAAAACATAACAGAATTATTCACAATGCACCTCTATATGAAAACATTGCATTGCATTGTTCCTTGAATAATGTTTCTCAATATACATTATCTCTTGTACATCTACTTACATTGTAAGCGATTATTCAATATTCACTCGGAATGCAAGTGTTTCGAGCAGGAGTATAGTCAAATTGATCGAATAAAACAAAATGTTACTGTCCGTATTTTAATTATAAACGAAAGGATGACAAATGTGGGAAATTGATAAGGGTAAAGGAGATATAATACAACTGTACGAAAGCTTCCTACCGGAAATGTATGGGTATTAAATCGGGATTATTTTAAACAAGAATAATTTAACAAAAGGACGTAATTTTAAATATTTAAGGTGGATGTGTAGGAAAAAGGGATGTTCCTACCTTAAATTCTGAATATCTTTAGTTCATTTAACTGAGGTAGCCGATTCTTGATGGAAATTCATTTTAAATAAATAAGCAAAGATTAATATCTAAAATATCCACTATATTTAAAATTGTATGTATAACAATTGTTTCGACACGTAGTGCTTTTTCCACATACAAACTATGTTAAACTAACAGTAAGAAAAGTAATTACAACCTAAACTGTCCATCGACCTAATAATATCATAAAGGATGACAGTGGGGAATTCCATTTTTCTAGTGAGACACCCATCAATGTCTTGGAGGGCAATATAAGTTTATTAATGGTGAACCCTTCAAGTCTAGCTGGAAGCAAAACCTAGCAAAATATCCAAATTTTTCCTTTTATTAATTTCTAGGCTCTCTAAAAGATTTAATTTTTTGGATTTATTTTTATTATAACATTTAAAAATTATCATTGAAAGTATGATTTTCTAACATAATGAGAATTATTTTAGTATTTAGTATAACTTGTTTTATGTTTATTGAGCCTAGTAGAGAAAGACCTTCCTATTTGTCCAACATAGCCTTTTGGACACAACCCGCCCTCAATTAATTAAATTCCTTATTTATAGAGTTTATTTGTTTGACTTTTATTGTTTTTAATGAGGCGTTTATTTTGCGACTATTGTTTATTTTGAAAGCAATATTTATATCGTTTGTTTTGGATAAATGTTTAGACACTATTGGTAACTTTTCCTGTATTTGAAATTGTTTTGTACGCTGCATTCCTGATATTAGTGACAGGATATATTAAATTAATAATTTTATTATAACTATTTTGTTATTTTTTTATTTATAATGTTTGGGTCGTATCCGCTATTTACTGCGATCTGTTTGATGGCATTCAATTCTTTATTATAATTATCTATTGACATGGGGATATTTAATCTAATTTTAAATCTATGTATAAATGAGTTAAATGCTGCCATCTTTCTGTTTTGTGTGTTGGATTCTTGATATTATTGACAGAACATTGACATATTAAATTAATGGTTTTATTATAACTTTTTATTAATTATTTTAATTATAATATTTGGTTCGTATCCCTTATTTACTACGATATGTTTGATGACATTCAATTATTTATTATAATTATCTATTGATATAGGGATATTTAATAATCTATGTATAAATGAGTTAAATGCTGACATCTTTTCTGAATAAGGATGACTAGATTTATCATGTTTAACATAGATTGTATTTGAAAAAGGCACCGTGTATCGAAACAATTGTTATACATACAATTTTAAATACAGTGGAAATTTTAGATACTAATCTTTGCTCATTTATCTTCAGTTGAATTTTTCACATGTTTTATACAGTTTTTCTTGAAGTTTAAAGATTATACGAGGTGTGTAAATAAAGTAATGAAACTCATGACTTAACGTTTAATCTAGCCACGCTGTTGGCTTCACCTTTGAAAAAGAGGCATGCTAATATCTGATGCATTTTCAGTGTGAATTTGAACTATCTACAGTCATCTGGTGGTCAATAGCATTTTTTCTGTGAATTAGAGTGCGAAAATGAGTGCGAAAATGAGTGCCAACAATTTTGAGCAACGGTGTGCTAAATGACATAAGGAGTTCAAACTCGTACTGAAGATGCATCAGATGTTGGTATGCCTCCCCTTTAGAGGGCAAGTCGACAGTATTGCCAGATCGAACACACTCCTCGTACATCTGCTTGCACTGTGAACAACTATTCAACATTAAAGTTACCACCAAACTAATAAACCAGATGAAATTTTTCAAATTTAAAATGCAAATGTTTTGAGCAGAACTACATATAATAAAAGATATCAAATACGAGAAAATTATACCAACCGTATTTTAATTATGAACGAGAGAATGACAAATATGAGAAGTTGATAAGGGTAAACAAGATATAATACAACAGTACAAAATCTTCATACCCAAAATGTATGGGTATTAAATCGGAATTATTTTAAACAAAATTTTTTTAACGTAATTTTAGAACGTAATTTTAAATATTTAAGGGAGATGTGTAGGGCGAAGGGAGGATCCTTTCTTAAATTTCTAATATCATTTCATTTTCGAATAATATCATTAATTTCTAATATCATTTCATTCGAATTTTTTCACACGCTTCTTTGGCGCCTGCTTGAATTAACTGAAATTGTCCCCGAAACGAGGTATGAATTTAAAAGCTTAGAGACCCTCTAGATAACCCAGTATGCTATCATTTTTTTTGCCCCATGGCTAGGGTGGCAGGACCAATACATTCTGGATTTTCATGCAGCGAACAACACAGACGATATTTCGCGAAAGTTAATTCGAAGAATTGGGTTTTAACTGACCATATCGCCAAATTTAACGGTCTGGGCCAATTTTACTGCCGCACTACATATACTAAATCAGAATTTATTTCATATACAGTCAAAGCTCCTTATTCACGGTTCCGTTATTTCGCCTTTTCAGTGTTCGCGGATTAAAAAATTGTGACCCCTTCTTATATTCATGGCTGAAAATTTCTTTATTCACTTGCCCGAAAGTTCTTTGACAAATAAGTCACCACCGCCATACGCGCCGCCGGGTTACACGTGACACTATGACTTTTGATAAAAACCGCCTTCGCATGATAGGTGCCGAATCGTTTGTTTCATTGCTTCAACTTGTCGTAGTAGAGTTGTCGTAGTTGAGTAGATAGCACAATTGTTGTTCGCGGTTTATAATGTCGAGTAAAATCAAAGGAAAATTAGTTTATACACGGAAAAAAGTCGTGTTGCCGCTTAAGATAAAAATAGAAATGCTTGAAGTGAGTCGTTTGCATCCATATCATGTATTTTTTTAATGTCAGTGAATCAATTTTAGGATCCATCAAGAAATCAGAAGACAAAATAACGAATTCTACAGCTTCAACCTCTCTATCAGTAAAAATTGTTTGTGATCCAGCAATTGAAAAAATGAAGGCAGCATTAACATGCATTGAAGACTGTAGCCAAAAGAGAGTGGTGCTATAATCCGTGAGAAAGCTAAGCGGCTTTACGCACATTTTAAAGAACCTAGTGATGAACAATCAGAAGCAGGATTTCAAGCATCGGAAGGTTGGTTCAATATCTTCTTTACTTTACAGATCGCAGATCGAGAATTGATACAACTTATGCTTTACAGATCGCTAAATCCTCGTGCTCGCCCAAACACTGGTAGGACAACCTACCAGTTCCAACAAGAAAGCATGGGTTACAAGTGTCATTTTCTCTGATTAAATCCAGCAAATAATTTAGATTTCAAGGCAGTTCTATTTTTGGACAATGCTCCAGGTCATCCTCGTGAGCTAGAAGCTATGCATCCAAATATAATGGTAATATTGTTGCCCACTAACACAACGATCGAACTCCAACCTATGGATCAAGGAATAATTTAGGCATTTAAGCTCTATTGCATTAGACAAACCTTTAAAATCATTCTGAATACAATGGAATGTGTCGTGATATGAATGTTATGCAAAAATTTTGACATAGTAAAGTTCATTGTTAACATAAAAAAATAATTGCAAGAGTTGAAGCCATACACATTAAAATATGCTGGAAAAAAACTGTGGCCTGATTTAACTACCGGTATTGATAAAGAATCCGCGCAAATTCAAACATTAACTGAAAACATTGCTCGAGTGGCGAATGGCATAGGTGCCACGAGATGGTCTCGAGCAGATAGAATTAAGTGAGATTCAAAAATTGCTGGAATCACAAGCATTTGATTTGACTAAAACCGACTTGGAGGAAATGCTTAACCCCATTCCATTGAAGAGGAAGCCTCAACGAGCACCGAAAAGGTGACATTAAAGTTACAAAACGTGAGTGAAGGTTTATGAATATTAAATGAGCTTTATGATTTCTTAATAAAAATTAATCCGTCTATGGAAAGAAGTCTTGTTTTTAAAAGGTAAATTATTAATGTCACAGCCGAATATCAATCCGAATTGAAAGATCTTTTAAAAGCGGCAATACCAGAAAATATTACAAAATTCATTAAACCATTGCCTAAGCCTAATAATGATTATTAATATTGTTTAAAAATGTCTTGTTAAATTTATTTTATTACATATTCTTTCTTCTTATTTTGTAACCTTGGAACATATCCCCTATAATCCCATACAAATTACCATTCCGTATTCACGGTGTCTGTATTCGCGAAATATTTACGGAACGTATCCCCCGCGAATAAGGAGCTTTGGCAGTATTGAACAAATTATATTTCATTACATTTAAAATACCAAACCATCTAATTTTCGAGGAGTTAATTGCGTTAATTTTTGTTAGACTACAAAAATATAGATTAAACCTCCTATATATAACCAGAAACAGAATATGAAATGTTTTGTGTTTTAGACTTTTGAACAATAACAAAGCCCGAGAAATTAATAAATAAGGTACATTTTCGAAATTCAGGACGCAAATGTTTTGAGCAGGACAACAATTAAATAACATCGAATAAGACAAAATTACCCGATCCTTATTTAAATTATAATCGAGAGTATGACAAATATGAGAAGTTGATAAGGGTAAAGGAGACATGATATAATAGTAGGAAAGCTGCCTCTCTCCTAGTTATGCGCATCAAATCGGGATTATTTTACACAAAAGCAATTTAACAAAAGACCACAATTTCAATTATTTAAGGCAGATGTGTGGGGGCTCCGTTCGCACCGTAAATTCTGATAATTGTTAGTTTCCAAATCCGTTTACGATAGCAAATTGCCAACGCTACAACGAATTATTGTATTTGATCGGCTTTGTTTTACTCGCTTCTTTGTTGGAATATTTCAAAATCATTTATAATTTTTGACTATTTCTATTTTTACTATGCAAATTGAAAAACAAAGTTGTTAACTACTCTACTAACGCTACTCTTAGTAAAATGAAAATATTTTGAATGCTATCAAAATATCTACGCGCTCGATAAATTCATTCCCATTTTGTTTATTCAACCCTTTATAGTGCAAATAAATTGCAATCATGTTTAACTTTGAAGTTAGAAATAGTTCAAATGTTATTAAGTTTGTCATTGTCTTCAGTACGCGTAACCCCCAAGAGCATCGTTTCTCAACCTTTTTAGTGTCGCGATCTACTATATAGCCAAAAAGTTAAGTAAAAAACTTTGCGACCCACTCACTACAATATGTTAATTTGACATTTATCAAAATTATACGTCGGCCGGTTAACAGGACGACAATTCGTCCTTTTTCAGTATCGTGATTTATAAAAAATCGTTTTTATTTTTAAATGATTTATAAACTTCCATGAGCGTGTTCAAACGCTTACGAATCGTGAAGAAAAACGAATCATCTATTTGTCTTTATATTAACACTTAACTACGGACGCTCCACTATCTCACATAATTACAGACACGGCGTATTTTATGCACCAGCTACAAAATTCTATCAAAAGTCATAGTTTGTATCATTGCCACATTGGTATCATTGTTGTTGTCTCCTTCCATTTCTAATTCTGTGTTGTGATCACTTTCTTCAATACGTTCATCTCTGGTTCTCCGCCAACTTCTTCTTCAGATTATTCGTCAAATATAGTTTGGGCTATAGCTCTGAGCTCATCTTCTGTAAGATGATTTGGGTCTCTAACCGGTACCCGATCCTATAAAATAAAGTTTTTTTAAACTAGGAGGACGATGTTTCGAAATTAGTTTGGAAATCACAAACAGGAAGAAACATATTTCTTTGATTTTAACCTTCTATTACATTTATGAAGGATACTATAATGATATCAATAAAATTAAAGATAGTTATCAGAGTTAATATGTAAACTAGTTTCAAAATCACCAATATTTTGACATACAATTTCATGATTATATTTTTTTTACGAAGATATAACAAATTCGTATTTAACAATTGTAAAATATTTTTTTACGATATATATAATTCCTGAAAAATTCGTAAAAAAACAAAATCAACCGTCGCATTAAATTATTATTTCAAACAACTTTGTCTATTTGTTTATTTAAGTCTATTTTATTATGTTGTTATTACTTGGTAATATTTAATTTTCTAAAACCTATTTTTAAATTAAAAATACATTAATAAAAGGATGTTTCGTATACGAATCTTATTTTTTGAACACATAGCGACCCCCATATTCCTTAACGCTATCCCAGGTTGAGAAACGATGGCCTAAAGTCACTTGGTCCATATCAATTTTTTTCGTGAACTGGATTTTTTCGGGCAACGGCGCGCTGTCAAGATTTGTTTCGGACTTGGACACGAGAATTTTTATAAAACGTCAATAGACCTACAGAAAGAGTGTTTTGCCATCTTACTCAAGTCTCGGCCTTCAGAAAATGTCTTAAACTACCTGATTAACTGAACCCTTGACAATATACTGTTTCTATAGGCCTGTTGAAGTTTTCCAAAAGTTTCCGTCTCATTGTGCCCAAGTCTAAAACAAAACTTGATAACTTGAAGTGTATAAACTTAAACTAATTTAGTAAAACTTCAATAAACCCTTCTGATTAGTTAGTAGTAAATTGATTCGACGGTAAATTGAAAAGGTTCCAAAATAACAATGAAAACAAAATATTAGGTACATGCTCATTTATTACATAACTAATGTATTAATTAAATGTAATCACATCAAATATTAATAAGTTAACATTTTCTACATTTCTTCAATTTCGAAAAACTTCCTTTGTAGGAATGAGTTTGTTAAATGAATATTTTCAAATTATTTGAAATATGCAATATTAATCAGTAAATAATAATTATAATAATAATATAAACAAACTCCTAATTTTCCACCAGAGGTCTCATCTTTTAGCAATGAGGAAGTGAGCTTACAACAGAACTTGTCTAATATACGAGAGAAGTTTTACAGCAATTTGGCCCATTTTACTGGGAAAAATCCACTGAATAGGCCAATATTCCAATACTGCCCAATATTACAAAAGCTCGTATTACTTTAGTGCAGATCAACATAGTTCTGGAATCACATCTGTCTAGGATGCTAAATCTGTGCGATATTCATCTTGCGGTGTACTGTGCAGCAGTGACTGCGATCGAAATGTTGGGCCAAAAAACATACACCCCCAGTGAGAGCAGGCATAATTTCACGAAAAATACGCCTGCTTGGAAAACACGCCTTGAAAACAATATCGCTTTCCGGAGGAAAGTCGATGTCATCTCAGAGTACCTTTCTGGAAATGAATCAAGTAAAGTAAGGAAAAAAACAAAAACAGTTGCTAATTAAACTGGCATTGGCTTCGACGATCCAAACTTTTCCGAATTATTATTGGATCCTAAAGATCAGCTTAGGCAGAAAGCTAAATCTAAAGGGGCCAGGCTATCAAGATATAATGAGCTACAAAAACGAAAACGTCAAAATTCTGTATTCATAACTTGAATTGAACTTGAGAATATGGACGTGTCTTCCTTTGCAGAATATTGGCAATCGGTTTGGACAAGATCAGATAGCTATGATAAATCGGCGCCTTGGATTAAAACAACTGAACAGCAGACAACTACTCTCCCAGAAATGGAGTTTAACGATTTTACCGAAATTGACATTTACACTGCCATCAAGAAAACTCATAACTGGAAAGCTCCTGGACTAGATGGACTACATAATTTCTGAATTAAAAATTTTACGGCCGCCCACCGGCCACTTGATAATACATTTAAAGAGGTAATGATAAATCCTGATACTTTCCTGAATTTTTTAATAGAAGGCAATACATATCTTCTGTATAAAAAGGGGGATGCTAAGCAACCCAATAACTACAGATCGATCACATGTCTGTCAGTATTGAATAAATTGTTGATTAAAACAATAAACATTGTGATTAAATCAATATTTTTGATGAAGAGCAGAAAGGATGTATAAGAGCAAGTATGAAATGCAAAGAACAGCTGACGATCGATGCTGTAGTTCTCGAACAAGCGCGGAAAAGAAAACGCAACATAAACATCTGTTATATAGACTACTGGAAAGCCTTCGATAGTATTTCACACGATTGGTTACTAGAAGTCCTGAAGATTTATAAAATAAGCCCTCCCATCATTAACTCCATCATTAACTAAGGTATCTGATGGGGAAATGGAAAACAAATCTCTTTAGCGATCAACAATGTATTCAACTGCGATATCGAGAGAGGATTTTTTCAGGGAGATTCCCTTTCTCCAATTTGGTTCTGTCTAGCCGTAAACCATATGTTCACATTAATGAACAACAGTAATATTGGATATAAACTAAACATGAGGAATGAGGAAATGATGAGGAAAACACGAAGGCTCTCCCACCTTCTATATATGGCTAATCTTAAACTCTATGGAGAAACTAGAGAAAAATTAAACTTCTTAATAAAAATGGTCGAAGAAATCAGTAGGGATATCAAAATGTCATTTGGACTTGACAAATGCTCTACCATTAGCATTCAGAAGGGAATCGTCAATAGTAAACATTCAACACATTTTAACCTACAGCAACTGGCACCAGAAGAATCCTACAAATATTGAGGTATACCTCAAAACGAGAAATTTAACCATAACCAGTTAAAGAAGGACTTTTCTACTATGTACCAAAAGAGGCTTACGAAACTTTTAAATACCAAATTGAACAGTGGAAACCTTATTAGAGCGATCAACGGATGGGCAGTGCCAATTCTGACCTATTCTTTTGGCATTGTTAAATCGTCAGAAACAGACCTTGATGGACTGGATAGATTAACACGTCAAACATTAACAAAATTCCGATATCTGCATCCAAATTCGTGTATAAAGCGAATATACATTCCGAGAAAGTTGGGAGGCAGGGGTCTAGTGAACATAAAGTATCTCTGTCTGAACCAGGAGAGTAAGATGAGAGAGCTCTTCATTAATTCAAGCAGCACTAATGAAGTTGGTTGCTAAGGAGGACCGGGCTTTCACTCCGCTGAACCTAGATAAAGTGAACCGCGTTGATGATAGAACAACACTTAGGGATTGTGTCCAAGAATGGAAACAACAGACACTGCATGGACGGTATACAAAGTCACTCGAGGATAATACCATTGATGGACCATTGTCTCTGAAATAACTGACCGATGGGTTTTGCGACATCTATTCAAGATAAGGTACTATGAAAGGCTATGTACCGAAACTACAAAAGGCATATACTACACATGGATGTTGTCGACCGATGAAGGAAGTGCAGTACACTGGGGGAAACGATTGAACACCTTATCGGTAGGTGTGCAATTCTTGCCTCTAATGCTTATTTAGGAAGACATAATCAGCTGGCGATAATTATACATCAGCAAATTGCAGTAAAGTACTCGCTATTAGATAACGCACCTGCTCCATATTATAAGTACTTTCCTTTTCTCGTACTGGAATCATCTGATTCAATTCTATACTGGGATAGACCAATCACAACAGACCGTACGGTAGATTATAATAGTCCAGACATTGTTCTAATTGGTAAAAAGAAGAGAAAACAGCTTTTATAATTGACGTCGCAGTGCCACTCTCTCATAATATCAGGAAAACCGAGTTGGAGAAAACCACTAAGTATGAAAACCTGGCATACGATTTGAAGAACTAGTGGAAACTGAATAAGGTAGAGATAGTACCTTGCGTTATATCCGCCGAAGGCCTAATAAGTAAGATATTTTCAAAAAACTTGAAGAACCTTGCTATCTCAAAATCTATTGCCATAGTAGGACAACGTGCAGTACTCTTGCAAACAAGTACTTACGTTGCAGTACTCTTGCAAGTGAGTGGAGCTGAACTGTTTCTCATTTTGGCATTGTAATATCGACCAGGCTAGGCTAAGATGCTGAATTCAGAACGAACATAATACAAATGTACACTACCACCAGGTATCGAAAATACCACACGCAAAATCAGCACTATAACATACATTGTTGATGTTGCAAATCCCAGTTATCAGGACACCAAAAGAAAGTTTGCCGAAAAACTGGAAAAATATACCCCGCTAGCTCAGGAAATAAAGCGAATATGGAAGCAAGAACGTTTCAATAGTACCTTTTATAATATCAGTCACAGGAACAACACCACACTCTTTTATGCAAAGCTTACAGATGTTGAATCTGTCAAATTACCTCCACTCAGGGATACAAAAATCAATAATATGTAATACCACTACAATAGTAAGAAAATTTTTAGAATAAAACTCTGATATGGAATTGGTATCACCCGTTCACAACAGGCACTCCAGAATATATCTGTGTTAGAGAAAAAGTTACACAACATAATAATAATAAGCTATTTGGTAAGATACCTCCACCATATTACAAGTACATGTCTTCCCCCGTACTTGAGTCGGCCGATATCATTCTTTCACAGCGTCAGAAAAACTGAAATGGGAAAAGTCACAAAGTATGAAAATTATGTATGACATTATGTAAAACAAGTATGAAAATCTAACATTTGATCTGAAAAATCAATGGAAACTCCAGAAAGTGGAGGTGGTACCTTTTGTTATGCCTGCCGAAGGCATAATAAGCAAAACCTTTTCCAAAAACCTGGAAATTCTTCAAAGCGCAGTTCTCTTACAAACTTGCCACATTATTCGTAAGGTACTAAGCTGAATTGGAGGAGCTGAATTGCTTTCTCATATTGGCATTATAAACCTGACCAGCCTAGGCTGAGATAATAGTTGCATCATGTTTGTGATAATAATGTCAATATCAATATATAGTTATTAATCTACTCAGAAGTATAATGACTACATGGCGAACAACATTAAAAGTCCAAAATTCAGTAACTGGTTACAAGATGGAACCCATTAAAATTAAAAAAGGGATATTTTAAAGACAGTTTGAGTCCATTATGGTTCTGCTATTGCGTTAAACCCATTAAGCAGCATGCTCAGTAAAAGCCATTGCGGATATACCATAGACAAACAAACCTCAATCGCACATTAATTTTATATGGACGATCTGAAGCTATATGCGAAAGGGCGTAGCCAACTGCGAAGTCTCCTTGAAACTGTCGAAAGTTTCACTTCAAACATGAAGATAAAGTTTGGGATTGAGAAAAGGAAATCTGAAGAACTAGAAACAACAGAGCTAATAGACGACACTATCATACTCAAACGTCAAGAACAATACAAATATTTCAGGTTTTACTAATCCTCAAAGACTGACCAAAAAAACAACAAACAACATTTTGAAAGAGAATCTCATAGAAGGTTAAGTCTTATTCTGAAAACCCAGTTACATGCAAAAAATAGATTTAAGGTAATAAACACCTGGGTCATCCCTTCAATAACATATACCTTTGGAGTACTGTCGTAGACAAGAACAGAATTACAGAAGTTGGATCGTAAAGTCTGCACTGTCCTAACGAAGCACAGATTACATCACCGAAATTCAGTGCTAGAAAAATTATACTTGCCAAGGTATAATGGAGACATAGAACTGCTGAATTTGGAAATCTTCCACTCTGAATAAATAGCCCACTTTCATAAATACTTTGAAAGCAGTAACACACCCATTAATATAGCACTGAGGAAATGTGATGTGAAACTATCATCACTTAACTTGGCCAAACGAAACTTGGCTCAAGAACATTTGAATATGGAGCAACTGGAGACAAACCGGAAAGGAAAGGAACTGCATGGTAGATTACATTACAGCTTGCAGCAAAAGAAGGTAAGTAAAAAATTATCAATGGCATATTTAATATCTGGTTACCTACATCCGAGGAACATTGAAAAGGTTTAAAAATATTCATAAAATATGAACAGCCTGCGTCAAGGACATGTGACATTTACATAAGGTAAAAACATTGCCAATAGTCATATCAGTTAACGGTCTGATACACAAAAATTGCATAAAACATATTGAAGATCTGGCTTTAAGCAACCACCTAATTTTACAGTTTCAGAAAGCAGCCATTCTAAGAACAACCAATATCGTTCGAAAGGCCCTCTTCACGTTGTGGATTATTTGCTTATCTTGATTATCTGTGGTATTATCTGATAATTCGATAAAGGATTTACTGCGTAGGCGTAAAGGAATATATATATATATATATATATATATATATATATATATATATATATATATATATATATATATATATATATATATATATATATATATATATATATATTCAAGGGTGATAATGATTAAAACACTTGGTATTTGTTTCAAAATATATTCAAGATATTCTCTGACATGTTTCGGCCTCGCAACCATTCTCAAAGAGAGTTGTGTATAAAAATCTTTTATACATACATACAAGTTTTATACATACCAAGTGTTTAAATCATTCTTACTATGTTTCACCAAGAGCCAACCGCGCGGTCAATCGAAACTAATACTAAGGTGTAACAAAAGAATTTGCCTTTAAAACGTTTATACTATTCCTATGCGTTTCAAATACCGGTAGTGTGGGATGCTCCTAACTCCTTTAAAGGTTTCTTAGTGCATGTTCTACAATCTGCAGCCTCAGCTGCTCTTAAAACATCGGCATTGAGGACTATGGACTACCTGACCTTCCCCTATGTTTAAAACTCATGTCTCTCTCACGGGACTATTTGAATCAGAGCTGAGTGGTGTGGATTAAAACAGCACATTTCCCATCTCTTTCACAAATTCCACGAGCGGTGTCATTCGCTTTGAAACCTTTTTTAAAATAATGTCTTAAAATTTCATTAATTTGGTGACTTATTTCACTTGTTTTAATGTTTTTGGTAAAAAAACCCTCGATTGAATATTTCGCAGTGGAATCACTTTGAATGCTGAAAAAGGAATATTGAACTCGGGGGAAACTTATCACTATACACCAAATCACTTTTTTAAACTCCTCGGCGCGAGTTTTGCTAACCATGTTAGCATCATCAGGAGATAATATAATCTAGCTTAAATCATCTTTAGTGGTATGCTAAATCTCTTCGAGATTAGTGATTCACACTGAAGATTTCAATAAAAGAAGTGATGAAGAAGGAATGTTTCTTTATCGCAGCAAAAATGTCTGACTCATAATTTCTCTATATCAAGCACTATAAATTCGTTTATCTTCTGTTTGAGAGTCAATCTGTTTCTCAAACAAAATACCTCCTACACCACGTTTCTCATATACCACAACAAGGCATAAAAGTTTAAAAAAACTAAACTCAAAGAGATTTACCTCTAAACACCAAATATTTTTTTAACTTCTTGACGCTGGCATGAGATAATTGAATCATCTTATGCGTTGATGATTTAGTTGTCTCCTAATAATGGTATCATGGTTAACAAAAAGTGCGTCAAAAAGTTAAAAGAAATAATAATAATTATCTTTATTTCAGAAGTATGATAAATATAAATAAAATGAAATAGTGTCAAAAATTTTACATTAATATTACGTACAGTTCTGATATCCTATATAATCATCAACACTGTAGGGCTCTAAATATAATAAAAAAATTGATTTTTTTTTCATTTGGTGAATGTCCCTGATAAACTTAACATAATATGGTAGGTGATTTTACATTTTTAAATAGTTATAATATGCAACCTGCTGTGTGAGTGATAACTTATGTAATGAGTAATTATAATTTATGTTTCTTGTTGTATATGTTGTGTGGGGTTTACCGCTCGTAAATAACTCTGGATTCTTGCAGAACAATATACATTCTTGAATATAAATTGCCGAAAGAGTCAACAAACTATTGTTTTGAAATTTTCCCCTATAGGATTCATGTGGCTTCATATTCAACATACTGCGTAATGCTCTTTTCTGACATATAAAAAGCTTCTGCATTTCATAGCTATTCCCAAAAGATGGCTTTCAAAATTAGAAAATCTTTTAAAGGTAGCAATATCTAAGTATTTCCTCAGTATAGTACAGACCGACAGTTTTGTAAATGTTCTAGGTGGTAAGAAATTAGAAATTTTACATGTTGCGTTTTTAAAGTAGTATTATTCAATATTAAATTATCAAACTATTTAATTCTAGATTGTTTTGTGCTGAATTCTATTACATTTGTTTTATCTTTATTAATTATTAATTTATTTTTTGTAAACCATTTATCAATACTATCTAATTGATCAGCAGTTCTATCCATTAGTTGTTGCACATCTGCACTTCTCACCAACATATTTGCATAATATCAGCATGTGTTATTTTAGTCCCATTTATATTATTATTTACATTAACTATGTGATTTATATAGCGATTTAATAGTATTGGCCCTAGTATGCTTTCCTGGGGTTTTTCAAGATGAATGGTGAGCTCATTTAACATAGCGAAATCGAGCTTTCAATCTTTGAGATATGATTTTTTCCTTTTACATGTTTATCCTCTAATACCTTAAAGATCCATACCATCTATTTTTCATAAAAATACTATAATTTAATATGTAATATGCTTTTGATAAATCAAGGAATAGTCCCAAAAGAAGTTCATTGTTCTCCAGTCACTTCAGTATTTCATTTGAAAAATCAAATAAGGCTGTTTTTGTTGATCTTTTTTCTAGATATTCATGCTGGATGATATTAAGTTGTTTTCTAATCATGTAATTTAAGAAGTAACTACACATAACGCTTTGAAAAAATTTAGAGAAAGAGAAAAGTAGGGCTTTGTGGACAATAATTTTATACCGGTTGCCTTTTTTATAAATTGGAACAACCAATGTCAGCTTCCACTGATCAGAAAATATGTCATATTCAAAAAATGTATTTATTATAAAGCACAGAGGTTTAGCTAGTAAGTCTATCGTGCATTTTATTAAATTCAACGAAATTTCATCATAGCCTACACTACACTTTTTTATATAATCAATCAAATCACCAATGTCCACCTATATTAGCTGTATCGATGACCAATAACTTTGTATTTTTGTAGAAATGGAACCTGCTGTAAGACATTAAGTAGCGCAGATGGTGCATTTATGAAATTTATATTAAAATCATCTGCAATTTTTACAAGATGGTCCTCAATTTCCAATTTGTTATTTCGCTGAGATGTTCCTTGTATATTTTTGACCAAATAGTTTGACCAAATGGTTTTAGATTAATTTTCTGATAATGTTATTATGTTTATATATTTATCTTTTTTCATGTTTCTAAATATTTTATTGTATTCTTTCTTTTTTTTATTATAAGAAGCTCTAAATTGTTTGTTGTTAAAACATACAATACATCTAAGTCTTTCTTAGAACTTTCTAGTATTGGTTTTCTTTTAAATCGTTTTGTCGAGATGCTGTTTTTTTTTTCTTTTTACTGGCAGAAAATGTGTATTGAAATGAAAATGGAGTACTCTTATATAATTATTCCATTGTGCATTTAGATTATTTAAAGGAAAGTTATACAATTGTGTTATTTGTTATTTAGTGGTAAATCTTTTCGAGATTAGTATTTTACACCGAAGATTTCAATAAATAAACTGATGAAGAAAGAATGTTTATTTGTCGCAGCAAAAAGTTGAAATCGAATTAAACATCTGGAGTGTGAATAATACTCAATTATTTATTAACAATAGAAAAAATGCAGATACTTTTGTTACACCCTAATGTTATCAATACTAAACAGTAATATTTTCCTTTATTTATAACTGTTTTTAATTTAAACACCAATCTACGATATAGTATTTATTATTTCAAACATGTCATCTCAAGAAATAGATTGCCACTAAAAACCGTTAAACTATTAAAACTTTTGTGACTCACATTAAGCAATATAGCAATAAGTACTAGATTTGTATTTAAACTTTGAACTAGGCCAACGCTTATCAATTTTGTATATACTGTAGAACAAAAAAAGTGTAACAATATGAAAAAACGATTTTATTGAACTCATTTGATAATGTTTATTTACATCATGATGGTATTATGTAATGATTAAAAAATTAAGACATTCCATGTACATTTGATACAAAAACATTAATAGTGAGTAGATCCATCATCATAATTCTATAAATCTGCGAGATATGAATCGAATAAGATAATCTATGTCGTATTGGTGGAAGGTACAGGCGCTTTGTATGTATGCTTTAAGTTCCTTTCAAATTGGTCGCGGTGGAAAAATCGCTTAAATGTTCAACCAAAACTGATCCATAGGCGACGAATCGGGAAATCTTTCCGGTCATCCGAGTATCGCTATCGAAGACTCTTGTCTATTATCTTATTGAAATATGAGATTTGGTAGAACGCGTAGATACAACCTAACGACAGACTGCTATATTTCGTTTACGTAACGAGCTCCCTTTAAACGTCCTGTAGTGGTTATTAAGGATGACCTACTCTCCAAAAATGTAACCCTCCATACCAACATTTCTGTAGTGATAGCTGTAGTACGAAAGATAAATTTCCCCTTTCACCCCTAAAACGTCTGATCGTTCGACATTCATCATGACCACCTAAACAAGATCTACATTGATTTTCCGTAGAGTTCAATTCCAGACCCTATTCATTTCTAGCTCGACACCATTCTAAGAAAAAGCATCCTATAAAGACAATAAACACGCATCTCCATAGTAAATAAATCTCGATCTACAATCTTCCTCAAAATAGTTCTACCTGTAGCTGTACAAGATATTGTCATATCGATTTCGTAAAGCAAGAAATGTAAAATGTCGTTCGCCATTTTCTTGAATACTTCTAGAATGACCTAGATGACTGATATATAAGTGTGATCTTCAAAACATCTTACCGATGTCCTCATAACGGTAGAAGGAGCAATGTGCATTTATTTTGCAATTTGACGAAAACTTGAATGAACTTGTTTCATACTCATACAACACTTTTGATACCTCGCCCCTGTTTTTATTTATTTATTTAACAGAGATCTTTCACCCGTACTCTACGTGGTGCCACCATTTGTCTCTGCTCAACTACCCCCATGCGCCAACAGGTATCTCTTGGGACCAGTTTTTAGCCTTTCTGTCGTCATCTCAAGTTGAATGTAAAGAAAGCGGTTGAGAAGAGACTATAAAGGCCAGTCTATGTCAACTGACCATTTTGATGGCGAGTCGTAGTAACATACAACTCACGCCATCATACGGCGAATGCTCGTAGCAGTCGGAACTGCCCGTAACATCCTGCCTGCAACCTCGGATTGCCCACATACCATGTACGCCCACAAGATAGCGTAGCGTGGCCGTGGAGAGAAATATATATTTCCGAAATTTTTCACCTTTACCCAGTTGACATAGACTAGAACTCGACTGATGACGGCTAAAAGGCCAGAAGCTGGCCCCGAAAAATACCTGTTGGTGCATGAGAGCAGCTACGTAGCTTAACTATTCGCTGCGAACAACGTAGTATGCGAATAGCATTTTAGCACTGTTAACAAAACCACAAGAATTCTGCTTGGCTTAGCAGCAGACAATACGAATTTTGTTAATCATTTACAAAACGAAGAATATCAGATACAACATGCCGAACAACAAAATGTACTCTACTGTGAGTAAATAGTCATTCAAATATACCTATTTAATGTTGCATATAGAATGTTTATACCTAATGGCTGCTGCATTTTTTTGTTCCTCACTATATAAAAAGGTTATCCCAGTAATTAACTGGAATTGGAATTTTTATAAAAATGAAAAACAAGACCTTTGAACGAAACTACCAACACTATCACAATATTTTATCCTCTTTTTGTTTTTGTATTTATCGAAAAATATGTTTACAATGTGTGAAATATTAGTTAGTGTGAAATTTGTTCTGGTGCAAAATGGTGTTGAAGAAATTATTTGTTTTTGAGGCATCGTGTTGTTGTTGCAATAAGCTTAGGGTAATTAATTTATTAAGATGATGTATTATATTTTTTAAATAATTTATAATCAGTAAACTGAAAAAATGTTGTGATATCATTTTTGTTTCTACGGTGCATATATTCTGATTAGAACATTACGAAATAATATTTCCTTTAATGATTAAGTGATATATATTTTTTTTTAATAAACACTACTTTATTTATTAACAATAATATAATGTATTCTGTTATAATATATCTATCTAGACTATATCTATTTTGACAACCTAAGGCGCAAAAAATCACGTGTAGACCTAGGCCAGCCTTCAACATCACAACCAGTTCGCAATATACATGGAAAAAAGGCTTAGTTGTATACTTGGTGGGATAGCAGAAGAGCTGTGTATTATGAACTACTGACATACTGACAACAATTGATACAATTGAGCCGAGCATTGAAGAAAAAACGACCAGAATAGGCTCCTCGATAGACAGGCCCGAAGATAAAGTCATTTTTCAAATTGATAATGCTCGGGCCCATGTTGCAAAATGTTAAAAAAAACTATTTGAAAAACATTAAATGGTACGTTCTATTCCACCCGACGTATTCAAAGGAATTAGTCCCTTCAGGCTACCACTTATTTTCATCGATGCAGCACCTTACATTCTTCTTTATTAAATGAAAATTTCGCTTGATGAATAGTTGGCGTCAAAAAACCAAAAGTTCTATTAACGTGGGATCCATTCTTTGACAGAAAGATGGAAAAAATAATAGTTAACGATGGCCAATACTTTGATTATTAAGGTAATTGATTTTGTTGTGGAATTAAACGGTCAAATTTTGTAAAAAATCGACATTATTAACCGAACCATCTAATATTTAGTACCACATAATACTCATTATATATGGTACATAGTACATAGTACCATATATAATCAGTATGGCAACATTACTAATGTTTACTATGTGCAAACAAACTGGCATATTTCATAAGGCATAATTTAAAAATATTGATAGTATTACTAGAGCTCAGTAGTTATTTTGTCGTCAATTCAATATTAATCATAATAATTTGATACTGTCTAGTCATGCAATCAAAACATAGATTAAACACTTTGAATAAACTGGTTCTACAGTGAAATTTAAGCCTCTGGATAGAGAAAAGAATATGAGGAGGCTTACCAATATGGAGCCAGTCAGAACTGCCGTTCGAGATATTCCACGGTATTTTGTTAATCATCATTCAGTTTCATTAAAATTCGGATAAGAGTTTATGATATATATTGCATCAGAATTTGAAATTCTACCCATACAAAACCGAGCTAATTACTGCATTGAGGTATCAAAATCACGTTAACCGCATATATCGGATCTAAACCAGCTTTTACGGTTAAACCGGTTTTGAAGGAGGCCTCTTCCCTCTTACATCATGATCTTGTATCACCACCTGAAACCATAATCTTTAAAACCATATTGATTCAATTTCGCTTCTATAGAAAATTGTAAGCAATAATTCGATTTATCAATTTTTTCTCCGATAACTCATACGGCACCCACACATTGCCTTTGCTAACTATTCCAAATTAACGTAGTCATCTTGGCACTGTTTACTGGTTGATACCAAAAATTTCTCCGATCTCTCCAATATAAAACTACACAGTATATTATTTTATATATACATACTCCGATCTCTCCAATATAAAACTACACATATATTATTTTACATCTGCGAAGCATTGTTAGCTTTTAGGAAATAAAAAAGCGTAATACTAGGCTAATTGAAAAGTTCGCGGAGCGGAAATGATAAAACAAATTTATAGTTGAAAAAATGACTTTATTTTTCCGTATATTCTCCCTTAAGCTCAATATATTTTTCCAGCTGTTCTCCAATTCATTTATTTCTGGAAGCCCCTCAAAATACTCATCTAGGGCTGCTATAACTTCTTCATTTAATGATAAACGCTTGCTACGTAGAAATTTGTTGAAGTTTGGGAACAGATAAAAGTCAGAAGGAGCCAGACCTGATGAATATGGTCTCCTCCTCTCTCTCCAACAATTGGTGGTGTAACTCCTTCAATTTGACCATTGCAAGTATACCTCTGTAATCAGGTGTATTGTTTCGATGATTTTTTTTTCTTCGCTAAACCAGGTCTTTTCTCACGAAGTTTTCTCACTGCATGATTTTCTGTTCCATTTTATTCATGTTTTCCATTTTAAAAAATAACACTGATTTTTTTGACGTTTTAACGTTTACTTTAAGCTGGTGTTTTTATACAAATGAATTGACAGATCAATTTGAAACTTCACATATGTTCATATGAAGAATAAAACTTTAAAATGTAAGAGATTATATAGTTCTTTTACTGCATTATAGGTGTCGCTTCGCGAACTTTTCAATTAGCCTAGTATATCGCAAGTGCTCCTTATTTTCTGCGATGTTTAATGTTTAACGAAATTAAAAATACAGCCAAATAACACAAGTGTTTTTTTCTCCTAATAATAACTAAACACCAAATCACTTTTTTTAAACTTCTCGACGCGCGTTTCACTAACCATGTTTACATCATCAGAAAATAATTGAATCATCTGATGATGATGCTTTGATGATTATATAATCTCCTGATGGTTAGTGAAACGGGCATCAAGAAGTTTAAAAATATGTATTTGGTGTTTAGTGGTAAATCTCTTCGAGTATAGCGTTTCAAACCGAAGGTTCCAATAGAAGAATTTAAAAAACTAAAACCAAAATAAACAGGCAGCCAAAAGCCCAGAGGTCCAGACTGGGTTTCCACGGCCATCGATCTCGTATTTTCGATGTTTTGAAATCAACGAATTATATTGTTCTTTTATCGACTAATGGCGACGATACAGTGGAGTAAGTTTCGGCTTCATTGTAAGGATAATGTGCACTCTTATTTGCTTTGAGTAAAAATATCAGAAAAAATGTGAGCTCACAAAAAAAACGGCATAAAGAACTTTTTAAGTATAGCTGCCAGAATTAGGTAAAAATGTTCATTCATAGGAGGTGTCCCTTTAGAGGCGGTGTATATGGGTAACTGTATATGAGTATTATTATTAAACACATATCTACAGTTAAAAGCACTAAAGTTGTTATCCTATGTTGGCGTTTTAATCCACATTAAGCAATAGGCCCAGCAGTAGTTCATTTAAAGGAGTTGATAAACCAGATAAGATATTAACAGAAAATGGCCAGATTGCTACCTAAAGATCAATTGTGCGCAAAAGCCAGCAAGAATAGCACATGTATTACACAGGTCGACATGATTTTTGTAACATTGATGAGAATGCTCTGTTTACGTTTCATTTAGGTAGTTATTAAAACAACCAATTACAGAAATGGCCTAGCACGTCCCATTTTCAAGTACCTGCTTCTCCTTTATATCATGGCGTATTTAATTATTTGTACCTGGCATTGAACTGGACAATGTAGAAGAAATTACAAGACCTTAGAGGGGATATTTCCACAGTTCTATGAACCTTTAAGGGTAGTTTTATTGTTTTCTATAGTTTAGTTTGTTTCCATTTCGTTTATAGTACTGTCAAGTGCTATCAAGTACTGTCAAGTCGATTTTATATAACTTGGCAAGCTCTAGTCGTCGATTCTGCAAAAATCAAACAGATAAGTTTTATTATATATGCGGACGATTTATTTTAAAGTCACAAGCTAGATCTATATCAGAGGAAGTCAAAAAAACCTATGTTTTATATTTCAAGTGCCAAATTGGAGATCAAGATAAAAGTTGGACTCCTCGTGTTTGCTGTGTGAATTGTGATATTTCTAGGTGATTTCCGTTTAAAAAAAAATAAATGTAAAGGAATTGGCAGCTTGGAAGGGTTTTGTAAGTGTAATGAAAGGATTTCTGGATAACAAGAAGGATGCAAACTATAAAAATCTCATAGATGAACTCTTGAAAGTCTATGATATAATTGAGGGTCCCATGTCCTTAAAAATACATTTTTTAGACTTAAACAAGAAGAGGTAAGGAACAAGAAGAGAGATTTCAGCAGGAGATCAGGACGATGGAAGCAAGATACCAGGAATGCTGGAACCCATCTATGTTGGGCGAATACTGCTGATTTAAAAAAAAGATGATTCTACAGAACACAAACGGAAAAAGTGGAAGATTTTGTCGCTGTCTGACATCTGATGAAATATATATTTCATGAGATTTTTATTCATATAATCCTCAGTAATATATTTGCATAGATTTAGCACTTTTTACATGTTTATATTAAATAAATATTAGATTGTAAAAAAATGTCGTATCCTTTTTTCCCACGACCGACCCATTACAGTAATTAGCTTATCATTTTCGGATTTAGGACTACAAAATACTTAATATACACCTATGTTCAGCGATGTTGCCTCAAAAAAGTTTTAATTTGTTGACATATTAGACACGGCTTATTCATTGGCGCAAGACCTGAAGATATCGAAATTGTAGATTCGTTCAGAAATCTTGAAATGTATAATGAAACCCATACCTTGTCAGAACAGGAAACTTTAGTTTTTATAGTTTTATGGTATTTTTTTCAGGAAAAATATTTTTAGTGGTTTAAGGTATACTAATATAACAATTTTATATTTCTATAGTAACAATACAAAATCTTTATATCTTATACATTATATTTAAAAAAACACAATACACTCGATTTCCTATTTTTCGTTCATTTTCTCACATTTAATGAATAATAACTTGCGAATAACTAAATGAAATAACCATTGAACTAACAATATTTTAAATAAAATTTCAGCAGAAAACTTTGAAGTTCATCATACCGAAAAGGAAGCAGTGTTCGTTAGGTGCAATTGAAACAAACGAATCCACTTTTAAAAAAGTGTTGATCGCAAACAGGGGCGAAATCGCTTGCAGAATCATTCGGACTGCGAAGAGAATGGGCATAAAAACAGTGGCTGTATATTCAGTTGCAGATTCACAGGCGGTTCGTATATCTAGTTTTTTTTATTGCTACTGACTACATTTACACCCCCAATAACTAACAGCAACTAGCGTTTGTTATGGTGAGTTGAGTTTTGTGTGCATATGGACATTTATAAATATAGATAAATAAAAATAAATATATATATATATATATATATATATATATATATATATATATATATATATATATATATATATATATATATATTATCATCATGACAAAAATATATAGAATTATCGTTATAAATTGCCTTATTACTTCAAAACCGGCCAAACGATTTGCGGAAATTAACTTTTCCTTCCGAAATTAATTGTAAAAAGGTTTCCAATAAGAGTGCCAGGGCTTTGAAACGTAACAGCGTCTGCACTGTTTAAAATGTAAATGCCACTCATAGACTGCTGTGTTCAGTATATTGTTTCGGTTTACCATGGAAAGACACACGATTGAACAGCACGTAAAAGCTGTATCTACCATCAAAATGCGTGTCCACTTTGAGGAAAAAAATTGCTTTTTCCGACGAAGCGCAGTTCTGACTTAATGGGTTTGTGAACAAATATAACTGCATAACTTGGCTGATGGAAATCCTCAAGTGATTCAGGAGTTACCTCTTCAGTGTCAGAAAAAAGGAGTCTGGGCCGAAAGAGTGATAAGACCATATTTTTTTGAAAACAATGATGGAAATCATATTAGTTTTAATGGTGAGCGCTATAGAAATGTACCAACAGAATATTTTTGACCTGAACTGATAAATGTAGACATAAACACTGTTTTCTTTCATTAAGAACTTGTCCCATATATCGCTAGAAAACCGATTTACTGTAAGCAAGGTTTCCTTGATGCGATATTTTGCGAAATAGTAACGTCAACTGGCCACCAAGATCATGCGATCTCACGCCCTTGAATTATTTTTGTGGAATTATGTTAAATCTCTAGTTTACAGAAATATACAATTATTAAACTACGACTATTGACTTAAACATAACATAATATCATTACATTCAGGCCACCACTGAAAATATACCATGCGATATGTGTGAAAGAATAATCGAAAATTGGGCCTCCAGAATGCATTCTACCAAACGAAGCCAAGAGGAACTTTTGAACGACATTATTTTCAGAACATAATGCCATTATTTGTTCTTCAAGATTGAATATAAATTACCTAATTGTCTCTTGTACTCTTATTGACACTCTTATTAGACAACTGTTTAGTATTTTCAAGGTTGTATAATACATTCTGTCAAATAAGTACCAAAAATTATTCATTAAAAAGTCTGTATATAAGATAGGACTTTATTTTTATTTAAGTTAGTACCAATGTACATAATTTTAGCGTTGAGTTTTGGCGTCATTTTTCGACCAATTTGTTTATGGCTAGATTAGTGAACCTTCAGTGTGCTCTGCGATTTTTAACATTGAAAAAAATATCAAACAAAGAGTTTGCCCCAAATGTTGTGTTGCAAATGAACCACTGAAAAATAGAGAAGGCCTACGATGAGTCAACTTTATCGAAAACACGAATTATTCAAAGTATTCAAAAAATGCCAAGAAGTGGTTGAAGATTTGCATCGTTTCGAACGACCGTTAACGTTTTCGACTGACAAAAAATCAACAAAGTGAAGAAAACGTTAATGCCAAATCATTTTAAAGCTTAGATGAGCTTAGTACCTGGATATGTCTCACGAATGCATTCGTATAATTTTTGTTAATATGTTGGGCATGAAACGCGTCGCAGCATGGCTTTTCATTGATTATCATGGTGTCGTCCAATCGGAGTTTCATCCGAAATGGCAAATAGTAAACAATCAATATTATCTGGTCGTTATGAGGTATTTGAGAAAAATTGAAAATGTTCGCTGAAAGAAACCAAATTTGTGTAAGACCACTTCTTAATAATTTCAGAAGGTCGAAAATAGATCATTTACAATAACGTAATGCATAAAGTATCACACTAGCGTAACCACGAGTGGGCACAAGCAAGTTCAACAGCGGTATTGCATCAGCGGCGGATTAAAAAATGTTAGTGTCAGGCTGAATGATCGCTTAAGTTATATACGGCTCCCTGTTAATAAAGTTTGACCAATCAATATACATAAAACATCGTGAATTGCTGAATTGGCATAATAAGAAGGGGTTCATCTTGCGTTGCGAAATGCAAGACTCCTGTCGCCATTAACAACTCGGAAGTTAAGTAATTGTTTTATCTGTGATCTTGAAGAAGTTATGGTATTGAACCTTAACCTATAATAGATGTTTACTGCTCTTGTCATAATTATTTGTTATTAATGAGACTTTTCTCAAAAAGGTAGGCAACATCGCACATGAAAGTTTTCAACAAGTTTACAACAAGAAAAACCACAGATCTGGAAGAGCAGAAACCGAAGGTGCTTGCACTTACGGATAAGAAAAAAACGTCAAAATAGGTGCAAAATATATTTTGATAAATAGAATAACACTAAATACATATCATCATACATATATTATTCTATGTCGTCAATCATCATCATGCATTTAAGTACGAGCTGAAACGAAATGAAAAAGAAAATTCCTTAATAGTTTTTACTATTCTTTACTCAAAACAGTAATCCTTTTGAGTAAATCAAATGCAAAAAATAGCCGTAAAAAATTCTGAAACAATCCTGGCACCCTTTTTTTGGAATTCACCTTCAAAGCCTATTTGGTTCAATACCGCTAGTTAATGGCATTAAAACACTTTTTTGTAATCATCAATTGGAATTTTGAATGTGGAACTAAATCAAAGGAATATAGATAATGATCGAGTATCGCGATATTTTTTTAGCCAAGAAATAGTCCATTAAAATAAGATGTGCAATAGATTTAGAAAATTCAGTGAGTTTCACGATATGCCTGGCAAACACACACGCCAGTCGAGGAATTTAATTTACTGTTTTCATTGTTCGAACTGTTATTGATAAACATGAATGGTGGTCTTCAATTTTCTCTTTGCCATCATGAAATCTTTTGAAACCATTCTTGTGGCTCATTGTGAGAATTTATTAATATAAACAGTCTCAATCAGTTCAAGGCGCTCTGTAGCACTTTTGCCAAATATAAAACAAAACTTTAACGCGTTATTTCATTGTTGTTTTTCCAATCGCATATCTTCAATTCATGTATTTCTGTTATTAATATTATTATATGATTCATCAATCATTGAGTGTCGCCAAATCAACACTTTCTGAGTGTGACCAAATCAACATTTTCTTCGGTCACAAATGTTGTAATATATCGGTCATTCCATAACGAATTTTAAGTAGATAATTAATGGTTTAGTTAATTTTCATCAAAGCAACTGAAACATTTGAGACTTTGTATACAGTAATACCAATATATAATAAATTCCCAATGTTTTACAATTTGTCCTTAAAAGACTACTCTACGGTCATCGTATATCAGTAAGCTTTATTCTGAAATGATTAGGTAGAAGGTACGGTGTAAACAGCGCTAAAGCAAAATACAAAAAAATATCAAATAGATTTACCAAAATACAACTAGGCCCTACAAAGAACACATTTGATTGGCACTGTTTTTCATTTACATTTTTTTTGTGAATCAATTTTAAAAATAGCTAATCGAAATTGGAATTTTTAGAAACATGTAAAAATGGCAGACGAGAGAGTTTTTATAGGGCCTTCGCCATCGATGGAATCGTATTTAAACAGTGGGAAAATAGTAGAAGCCGTTAAGAAAACTGGTGCGGACTCCGTCCATCCAGGATATGGATTTTTATCAGAAAATCCAGAATTTGTCAAAATATTGGTAAGCAATAAAAGATTTTGGTAAGAAATTATAACTAGTGTGATATTATTTGAAAAATATTTTGTTTACTAACTTAATTGTGTACAAAATGAGAATAGTTACATAAATTAATACTCCATTAATCATTTTGTCTACATATCATTAACTGAAACGCCAAAAGGGAGCCATTTCTACGTTACACAGTACTTCAGATAGCACAACAAAAAATACAAATAAAATTGCCAGTACTAGATTGACTTAATCCAATGAATATTATATGAAACTTTTATTCAAACTCTCTATATTTTTCCTGCCCAGACAATCCATATAGCATTATCAATATCTTCATTTCCGATTCTTCTAATATCTTTCTGCTGCATACATTACAGTTGTCCTGTATTGTACCTTAGTGCTAGGTCGCTTTAGTTTTTCTCGTAAGCCAAAAGTATGTAGTAAAGGAGCACAACATCAAAATGACCAAACTGTCATAGTCATAATAACCTCCAGAATATAACCGGTAAGCGGCAATAATCGGAAGCCTTCGCATTACATTTTTTTTCAACACTTTAAGTTACCGCGATAGCCTCAGAAAAGTTCAAAAAAAGACCCACTATTCCGACAAGGAAGACCCATACAAAAAATAGAAGAGAGAGAAGAGACTCCAACAGCACTCGAGTACTCGAAACTCATTTTAGAGAACCCGGGATACATTTTTGCGAAAATTGTCAACAAGAATTAATGGGATCGAGTCTACAACACGTCGGATTGTAGCTGAGGTCCTAAGACCTACCAGGTGTGGTGGTGCATAATTCTTAATGTTTTCTTAAAAAATTAATAATCAATTAAATTAATTCACACAAATCATCACAAATGGTTCGGCAACCAACATTTACCTCTCTGCCATTCGTTGTTAAGTTTGCATATCGTCTTCTTCCTACGATTAAAAAGAAAATTCTAATAAAAGTTAAAACATGCCAAACATTTATAAGATTGTCAAGCATCTGCGAGAGAAGAATTGTTTTCTGATTTTGTCAAAGATGATTTAGCCTGATTGTTTCAAAGATCTGATTACTTTGAACGTGTTGAAAAATTAATTCAAGACGGCCCATATAAACGATTACCGAGGAATCAATTGTCATAAATGGTCAACGGAGTCAGAGATACATTGAAAGCCTTATTTCTCCTTCTCTAAAAAACAAACTTCATAATTTTAATCCAAATGTGCCAAGATGGTATACTCTACCAAAAATTCATAAACCAGGAACATCAATGAGATCAATTGTATCAGCCATTGATTCTCCAACATACAACTTGGCAAAATGATTAACAAAGGAATTTGAAAATCTACCAAACCAATTACCATCCTGTTCTGTGATAAACTCAAGAAAATTAATAAAAAAGTCAAAAACACATATCTACAGGAAGGTGAGGTGTTTGTTTCCTTTGACGTTTCATCGTTGTTTCCGATTGTCCCGAAACCACATACCTTGACATACCTACCATAGGAAGTTATTTGAGTTAAATGGTTTTACTATCAAGATTGTTTCTGAGTATATCTCCTTAACAAGATTAAGTATAAAGCAAAATTGTTTTCAACTTAATAACAGGTTTTACGTACAACAAGAAGGAACGACAATGGGCAATCCTATGTCACCGTTCTTAGCCAATCTATTTATGAGTAAATTTAAACCAAGGAGAAAAATAAATTCAGTTACTTTCCACAAGTATAGTTAAGATATGTGGATGACATTTTTGCAATTTTCAATTCAAAAAATGAAAACTTAGATGATTTTATTAAGAACTTAAATAGTCAATCCCAAAACATAGTATTCACGCATGAACTCAAAAACAGCGATAGTTTACCATTTCTGGATGTTTTAGTCAATAAAAACAGGTTACATTTTGATATTTTTAGAAAAAACATCAACACTTCCTAATGGTTCAAATCATAGCTTCCAAAATAAAATGGCTAGTTTAAATTTTATGGTAAATAGATTAATCAATTTTCCTTTAAACAAAGATAATTATAACAAAGAATAAAAATTAATTAGAGAATTAAGTATCCGAAGTGAACGGTTATAATAAGAACATTGTAGATAAATTAATTAGAAAACATAAGTTTAGAAAATTATTGAATGAATTTTCGACTTCTCAAAAGGATCAGAACAAAAATAAATTCATAGTAATACCGTTTGATGCTCAATTAACACGAGGGCTAGACCAAATTTTAAAAAAAGTGGACATTAAGGTTGGGTACAAAATATATAATAATTTAAGACAAGTCCTGGGTAATCCAAAGGATAAAGCAGATCAACATGAAAAGTCATGGATTTTAGAAATTAGCTGTCAAAATTGTGATCGATGGTATATTGGGCAAACAAAAAGATCCATATTGAGATATAAAGAACACATTGCCCATATTAGATATGAGAGAAATAAAAAATCTTGTGTTGCCCAGCATGCAATCGAACATGAGAAAAATGCAAGAAAATCTTGAACCGGGATAAAGGACCTATTCCGTTCAGTCAACTTTTTCAATTAAAGGATCAGTATACTTCACGGTTTGTTTTTTTTTCTTTTTTTTTGTACCCTTTTTCCCGTTTTTGTTTTTTTTTTCATTTTTCTTGTATCCTTTTTTTACACGATTTATTAGGTAGGCAGTACGCTTCCTAGGCAGTAGGTTAGCAATTAGGGGTCTCATATAAATAGAACATAGTTTAGTTTTACAATTAGATTAAATCATCTCCTGATGATGCTAATGATGCTAACATGGTGATTCGGCGTTTAGTGGTAAATGTCGTTGAGTTTGTAAATTATTTATCATTTGTAAATTATTCATCACTACTGTTATTATGTCTATCAAAGTAGTTTCCTTCCTAGCATTATGATGAGAGTTATTTAATAATTCTTCTATTTTTTTCCAACTCCTTTCATTTTACAAACATAAAGAGTTTTCCAATAAAAGTGTCAGATCTTTGAAACGTAATAGCGGCAATACTGTTTGAAATATAAATGTTGCTTATATATACTGTATCCAGTACATTGAGTCAATTTACCAAAGATAAACGATTCAACAGCCCATAGATATTGGAAGTTAGATGGTGACCTCCCACTTTGCGAAAGAAACAATATTTTCCAAAAAACCGCACTTTTGGCTTAAGGGTTTGTGAACAAACATAACTGTAAAATTTGAGCCGATAAAAATCCTCAAGTGATGCAGGAGTTGCCTGTTCCTCCACAGAAAGTCACTGTTTGGTGCAGTTTATGGCCTGAAGGAATGATAGGACCTTGTTTTTTTGCAGACAGTAATGAATGTGGTGTTATGGTAAACCCTATAGAAATATGGTATCAGAATATATTTTTCTATTAAAAAGACAGCGCACATCTCACTAGAAATTTATTGCAAGAAAATTTTCCTAGAGGCATGCGGTCTCTAGCCGTTGGATTATTTTATGTGGACTTCTGTTAAATCTTTGGTTTACAACAAATAAACCCCGAACAATTCTTGGGCTTAAACGAAACATTCAGACCACCGTTGAATATATATATATATATATATATATATATATATATATATATATATATATATATATATATATATATATATATATACATTCAGACCACCGTTGAATATATATATATATATATATATATATATATATATATATATATATATATATATATATATATATATATATATATATATATATATCAGGCGATATATGTGAAAGAATAATCAAAAATTGGATCTCCAGAACGTATTCCACCATAATATCAGATGTCGTGTTATCAGATCTCTCCCGTAGATTCTTAGATCTTAGATCATTAGTAGATTCTTAGATCATTGCATAGGTATATGTATTGATTCTTCAGGTCTCTAATAGGGAAAGGCAAAATTATATCTGAAGGATAGGGGTCTTCAAGTTGAAAGTATGTTTGGAAAGGGATATGTGGGAGAGGAAAGTGGGGTCGTAGTTAGAATTATCTGATATTTTGGAGAAGTACGAGCCGAGGACATTTGAGATGACGTCGGAGGAAGAAAGCCAGGAACCGTTGCCTAGTAAACCCAAAAGGCCTGAGGACGGGATGCCCTTGAGTCTACGAATGCCTCGACAAAAGCAATTTGAGGATGTCTTATAGGATAAGGAGTTTACAAATGAGGATCAAGAAGAGCGTTTGGAGAAGTTTACGGTTCTACTTGCAATGACTTTGAGGCGCTTGTACCCGATGAGATTTTGTTGAGGGGGAATGGGGTGAAATCTATTCAAAGTTCTTTTCCTAGCTTTGATAGCTGATTTACAATCTATATTACACCAAGGGACAGGGAGACAGGAAGGATAAACTGGACTAAAAGGGATTGAGGATTCAGTAGCGATATTTATGGAGTCAGAAAATCTGAGAATGTTACAATTAGGATCGTGAGGAGAGAAGACTGGGAGAATATAATTTGACTTATAGAAGGTTATATTTGCTTTGGATATGTTGGGGATGGGATGGGATGATTGGCGATTAGGATGAGAGGAAGATTGGATAAGGATAGGTTAATGATCACTCCCATAAGGGTCTTCTAGAACGGACCATTGCAGAAGAGGGAGAAGAGAAGAAGAGCATATAGAAAGATCTAAGCTTGGAACTGATCCAGAAGGAAAGGAGATGTAAGTGGGGGAAAGAGAGTTCAGGATGCAAAGGTTAGAATGAGAAATATATTGGAATAGGGAGGAGCCTCTTGAGTCATAGTGGTCAAAACCCCATGAAGGGTCATGTGCATTGAAATCTCCGCAGATTAGGACACGAGGAGGGAGTTGTGATATGATTTGGTTAAAATCCTGAATATCTAATTGAGAAGAAGAAGGGATATATGTGGAGCAGATGGTGATAAGAAAATTTAGGTAGGATCTATATCGATAAACGATCCCCTGGGCATCAAAAAATCCTATCAGCATGCTTTTGATCTATGATAATTACGCATTCTGGCTTTTTTATCCATGGTGAGGTTGTACTGTACCATTCTTGCCTCAGGTATTTCATTTTCGGGTTGTATTCAAAAATCCAAGACTTGTTACCAGTAATGTCACATTCCAGAGAATGAGTGTCATCTTCAAACCGCTTCAAAGAGTCAAGACACGTTTGCCGCATGTTGTCTTTTGATCCTGCTAAAGGGTTTTTGGTACCATTTTCGCTCAGATTTTCTTCATCCCTAATTCATTAGTCAAAATCTGATGAATATGGAAATTTTCATCACTTTTTGCAGTTGAGGGCCTTCCGCTATAAGGTTAGTTTTCAATCGTATCTCGACCTTCTGACAAAACCTAAAACCACCTGAAAAACTAAACACAACACGCTTTTTTTGCATAGGCCTGTAGAACTTTTGCAAAAATTTCCGTTATACTGTGTCCAAGTCAGAAATACAATTTGATAGCGCACCATTGCTCGAAATTGCCATCAGTTATTTTCAGAACGCACTAGAAAAATCCTGTTCACGAAAAGAATTTCTACGGATTAACAAGTAATTTTAGGAAGTTCAAACTCACACCGAAAACACATCAGATGTCGGCATGTTGTCCCTCCACCGGAATAGTCCGTATAGTGCCACCAGTCTCAATAGTTTATTTATACATCTCCTAAGGCTAAACAACAATTGGTTTAAACCGGTTTACAAATTAGCTCATTATCGATACATCGAAAAAAAGTAATGAATGATAAGTGATACAATTAGAATACGCAAAAAATGGGCAAACTGGTTTATAGTCAAATTGTTAATTTATAGTTGTTTAAAAGATATATCATTCCTCTTTTTTCCTAATAAATACTTTTTTACCAAAAAATTATATACATTTTTGAGTACCTCCGTTGAATGAAATCTGATGAATCGATTACTGGCGATTGATACCGACAACAATTGAGAAAATTGAACCGAGCATTGAAAGAAAAACGACCAGAATACGACCAAAGACACGATAATTTTTCAACATGACAATGCGTATTCACCGGACTTAGTCCCTTTGGACTACCACTTATTTCGATCAATGCAGCATGGACTTTCAGAACAACACTTACATTCTAACGAAGAAGTTTTGGCTTGAACATTTGAACATTTGAACATTTGGCTTGATGCCCAATACTTTGATTATATTAACCGAAACACCTATACGCAAAGGGTAATGGAAGGAAAGTTAAATATGTTGGAGAGAAAATGCCGGAATCTAAGTGGAGCTTTGCTGATTATATATTCAAGAACCGCTGTACAAACGTTGTGTGTTACCTTTCATTTTGGTTTATTTAATTTTAGTTAATGAAGCAATCTGCTCTATCCGACCAAGATTGGCCGAAGAATGTTATTGATAACAGTCCTTTATAATATCCTATCCATATCCTTTAATTTATCTACCATATTTGATAGAGGCGCTTCTGGAATACGTTTTCTTACCCAATGTTTTTATATCAAATAAATTAACCATGATATTGACTCTTCGGAACCATATGCGAATCATTTAGAAAATACCACCCAGATACTTTTTCACTGCAACAACTACATATCTCCAACACACTTATCTGGATAATGTGGGTTTAGACAGTGTTTCGAAAAAAAAATATACATATGGTTACTGTGAATTCGGGAATTGACTTACTGTCAGTACTAATTGTAACATACAAAGAATTGTAACAAAACATAATTTGTTTTTAAAAAAATCGATCAAATAATTCCCTTTTTGAAGGGAAAAGGGATACTTTGAAGGAAAAGGAGGTATAATATTTTGAAAAGCAATTAAGCCATTTCTATCCATTAATTTGTGCTTCTTATTCAACTCCAATAGATGTACTACAAAACACCAAATCACTTTATTTAACTTCTCTTCGCGCGTTTCACTAACCATGTTAGCATCATTAGGAAATGATTCAACTTACTTCAGATCAGATTGACTTATCTCCTGATGATGCTAACACGGTTAGCAAATCGCGCATGGAGAAGTTATTTAGCTTCTAAAGTTATTTAGAGTTTAGTGGTAAATCCCTTCCAATTTAGTATTTCACGTCGTAGGTTTTAATAGAAGAACTATTTTCTTATTGTCTGTAGAAATTTTTACAGGGATCTAAGTAAAATTTTTCGAAGGGGAAAACCTTCATTAGTCAAAAGGGTGTCAAAAATCATGAAGATCGAATTTTGATCGAAAATTTTTACGTTTTACGATTGACCGCAGTACATTGAAAATCGAAGTCGCCGTGTAGTTAATTAGAAATCATTTTGTGTACTAAATTTCATCTGGCTTTAAAAAATGAATTTGCATATTTGCCAACCCAATAGTCATAGAAATTTTTCGTACTATATTTGGAAAAATTTTATCTAAAATAAGTTCATCAGTTCCATTTGTCCTTAAAATGAGAAATGAGGTGAACTATCTAGAGATTAATAGCCACTAAGTAAGCTTTAGGTAGTTCCTCAAAGACTCAAGAATTAGACATAGAGATTAGTGGAAAGCTTGTGGTTTTCTTTGCTTTGCCTTGTACGGAAACATTTATAAATGACATGTTTGATAAGATGAGATTTCATTTCAGAATTGCTGTTTAAGAGTGATAATTTTGGCTTGACCTAGTAAGTGATTATACAATTGCTATTTTAATTGAATGATATATTAAGTAATACTTTTTATTAGCATATCGTTGGATGTTTATATAATAATCTTTCAATTCATAAATACTTTTTTTAGATAGTTCGTGATACATTAATTAGGTTAAAAAAATCATAAAATTTACTTAATAATCTAAATTTTAAGACGATATAAATGTATGGTATTTTCCGATTACGAATTAGCATTACCAGTTTGAAAAAGGGGCCATTTAACATTAAATGAAACATAACTCATGAATTCAGAATTATTGAAAGTATTTTTTCTTTCCGAGAAGTTATTTGATGTATCAATTTTAGTTAATTAAAGGAATAGAAGAATCAATACATATATATATATATATATATATATATATATATATATATATATATATATATATATATATATATATATACATATATATATATATATATATATATATATATATATATATATATATATATATATATATATATATATTCATATATATATATATATATATATATATATATATATATATATATATATATATATATATATATATATATACATATATATACATATATATATATGTATGTATACATATATATATACATATATATATATATATATATATACATATATATATATATATATATATATATATATATATATATATATATATATATATATATATATATATATATATATATATATATATATATATACATATATATATGTATATATATATATATATGTATATGTATATACATATGTATATGTATATATATATATATATATATATATATATATATATATATATATATATATATATATATATATATATGTATATATATATGTATATGTATATATATATATATATATATATATATATATATATATATATATATATATATATATATATATATATATATATATATATATATGTATATATACATATATGTATATGTATATATATATATATATATATATATATATATATATATATATATATGTATATATATATATATATATATATATATATATATGTATATATATATATATATATATGTATATATATATATATATGTATATATACATATATATATATATGTATATATATGTATATATATATATATATATATATATATATATATATATATATATATATATATATATGTATTGATTCTTCTATTCCTTTAAATTAACTAAAATTGATACATCAAATAACTTCTCGGAAAGAAAAATACTTTCAATAATTCTGAATTCATGAGTTATGTTTCATTTAATGTTAAATGGCCCCTTTTTCAAACTGGTAATGCTAATTCGTAATCGGAAAATACCATACATTTATATCGTCTTAAAATTTAGATTATAAAGTAAATTTTATGATTTTTTTAACCTAATTAATGTATCACGAACTATCTAAAAAAAGTATTTATGAATTGAAAGATTATTATATAAACATCCAACGATATGCTAATAAAAAGTATTACTTAATATATCATTCAATTAAAATAGCAATTGTATAATCACTTACTAGGTCAAGCCAAAATTATCACTCTTAAACAGCAATTCTGAAATGAAATCTCATCTTATCAAACATGTCATTTATAAATGTTTCCGTACAAGGCAAAGCAAAGAAAACCACAAGCTTTCCACTAATCTCTATGTCTAATTCTTGAGTCTTTGAGGAACTACCTAAAGCTTACTTAGTGGCTATTAATCTCTAGATAGTTCACCTCATTTCTCATTTTAAGGACAAATGGAACTGATGAACTTATTTTAGATAAAAATTTTCCAAATATAGTACGAAAAATTTCTATGACTATTGGGTTGGCAAATATGCAAATTCATTTTTTAAAGCCAGATGAAATTTAGTACACAAAATGATTTCTAATTAACTACACGGCGACTTCGATTTTCAATGTACTGCGGTCAATCGTAAAACGTAAAAATTTTCGATCAAAATTCGATCTTCATGATTTTTGACACCCTTTTGACTAATGAAGGTTTTCCCCTTCGAAAAATTCTACTTAGATCCCTGTAAAAATTTCTACAGACAATAAGAAGATAGTTCTTCTATTAAAACCTACGACGTGAAATACTAAATTGGAAGGGATTTACCACTAAACTCTAAATAACTTTAGAAGCTAAATAACTTCTCCATGCGCGTTTTGCTAACCGTGTTAGTATCATCAGGAGATAAGTCAATCTGATCTGAAGTAAGTTGAATCATTTCCTAATGATGCCAACATGGTTAGTGAAACGCGCGAAGAGAAGTTAAATAAAGTGATTTGGTGTTTTGTAGTACATCTATTGGAGTTGAATAAGAAGCACAAATTAATGGATAGAAATGGCTTAATTGCTTTTCAAAATATTATACCTCCTTTTCCTTCAAAGTATCCCTTTTCCCTTCAAAAAGGGAATTTTTTGATCGAATTTTTTAAAAACAAATTATGTTTTGTTACAATTCTTTGTATGTTACAATTAGTAGTGACAGTAAGTCAATTCCCGAATTCACAGTAACCATATGTATATTTTTTTTTCGAAACACTGTCTAAAACCACATTATCCAGATAAGTGTGTTGGAGATATGTAGTTGTTGCAGTGAAAAAGTATCTGGGTGGTATTTTCTAAATGATTCGCATATGGTTCCGAAGAGTCAATATCATGGTTAATTTATTTGATATAAAAACATTGGGTAAGAAAACGTATTCTAGAAGCGCCTCTATCAAATATGGTAGATAAATTTTCCGCACTAATTGGAAAGGACTGTTAGCAATAACATTCTTCGGTCAATCTTGGTCGGATAGTGCAGATTGCTTCATTAACTAAAATTAAATAAACCAAAATGAAAGGTAACACACAACGTTTGTACAGCGGTTCTTGAATATATAATCAGCAAAGCTCCACTTAGATTCCGGCATTTTCTCTCCAACATATTTAACTTTCCTTCCATTACCCTTTGCGTATAGGTGTTTCGGTTAATATAATCAAAGTATTGGGCATCAAGCCAAATGTTCAAATGTTCAAATGTTCAAGCCAAAACTTCTTCGTTAGAATGTAAGTGTTGTTCTGAAAGTCCATGCTGCATTGATCGAAATAAGTGGTAGTCCAAAGGGACTAAGTCCGGTGAATACGCATTGTCATGTTGAAAAATTATCGTGTCTTTGGTCGTATTCTGGTCGTTTTTCTTTCAATGCTCGGTTCAATTTTATCAATTGTTGTCGGTATCAATCGCCAGTAATCGATTCATCAGATTTCATTCAACGGAGGTATTCAAAAATGTATATAATTTTTTGGTAAAAAAGTATTTATTAGGAAAAAAGAGGAATGATATATCCTTTAAACAACTATAAATTAACAATTTGACTATAAACCAGTTTGCCCATTTTTTGCGTATTCTAATTATATCACTTATCATTCATTACTTTTTTTCGATGTATCGATAATGAGCTAATTTGTAAACCGGTTTAAACAAATTGTTGTTTAGCCTTAGGAGATGTATAAATAAACTATTAAGACTGGTGGCACTATACGGACTATTCCGGTGGAGGGACAACATGCCAACATCTGATGTGTTTTCGGTGTGAGTTTGAACTTCCTAAAGTTACTTGTTAATCCGTAGAAATTCTTTTCGTGAACAGGATTTTTCTAGTGCGTTCTGAAAATAAGTGATGGCAATTTCGAGCAATGGTGCGCTATCAAATTGTATTTCTGACTTGGACACAGTATAACGGAAATTTTTGCAAAAGTTCTACAGGTCTATGCAAAAAAAGCGTGTTGTGTTTAGTTTTTCAGGTGGTTTTAGGTTTTGTCAGAAGGTCGAGATACGATTGAAAACTAACCCTATAGCGGAAGGCTCTCAACTGCAAAAAGTGATGAAAATTTCCATATTCATCAGATTTTGACTAATGAATTAGGAATGAAGAAAATCTGAGCGAAAATGGTACCAAAAACCCTTTAGCAGGATCAAAAGACAACATGCGGCAAACGTGTCTTGACTCTTTGAAGCGGTTTGAAGATGACACTCATTCTCTGGAATGTGACATTACTGGTAACAAGTTTTGGATTTTTGAATACAACCCGAAAATGAAATACCTGAGGCAAGAATGGTACAGTACAACCTCACCATGGATAAAAAAGCCAGAATGCGTAATTATCATAGATCAAAAGCATGCTCATAGGATTTTTTGATGCCCAGGGAATCGTTTATAAGGAATTTGTGTCACGAGGTCAAACTTTAAAGCGGTATTTTTGCCAAGAAGTTCATGAAAGGTTTCAAAAAAGAATCATTCGTATGAAACTGAACATCAAGAACACAACACCTGGATGCTGCAACACGACAATGCGTCTTGCCACAGCGATTTCAATTAACGAGTTCTTGCGAAGCCTGCAGGACAGTCTCCTTATTCGTCAGACTTGAGTCCTTGTGATTTTTTCTCTTTCCCGAGAAGAAAATTCACCTCAAAGGATACCATTTTGAATACTCTCTGATAGATCTGATAGACTAAATGCAGCTCGTGCCTCAGGAGGAGTAGCAATCCTAGCTCACAACTCTCCAGATTCAGTTAAACTCCAAATTACTACTTCCCTTGAGGCTGTTGCCATTAGATCCTACCTAAATTTTCTTATCACCATCTGCTCCACATATATCCCTTCTTCTTCTCAATTAGATATTCAGGATTTTAACCAAATCATATCACAACTCCCTCCTCGTGTCCTAATCTGCGGAGATTTCACTGCACATGACCCTTCATGGGGTTTTGGCCACTATGACTCAAGAGGCTCCTCCCTATTCCAATATATTTCTCATTCTAACCTTTGCATCCTGAACTCTCTTTCCCCCACTTACATCTCCTTTCCTTCTGGATCAGTTTCAAGCTTAGATCTTTCTATATGCTCTTCTTCTCTTCTCCCTCTTCTGCAATGGTCCGTTCTAGAAGACCCTTATGGGAGTGACCATTAACCTATCCTTATCCAATCTTCCTCTCATCCTAATCGCCAATCATCCCATCCCATCCCCCACATATCCAAAGCAAATTGAACCTACTATAAGTCAAATTATATTCTCCCAGTCTTCTCTCCTCACGATCCTAATTGTAACATTCTCAGATTTTCTGACTCCATAAATATCGCTACTGAATCCTCAATCCCTTTTAGTCCAGTTTATCATTCCTGTCTCCCTGTCCCTTGGTGTAATATAGATTGTAAAGCTATCAAAGCTGGGAAAAGAACTTTGAATAGATTTCACCCCATTCCCCCTCAACAAAATCTCATCGGGTACAAGCGCCTCAAAGTCATTGCAAGTAGAACCGTAAACTTCTCCAAACGCTCTTCTTGATCCTCATTTGTAAACTCCTTATCCGATAAGACATCCTCAACTTTCTTTTGTCGAGGCATTCGTAGACCCAAGGGCATCCCGTCCTCAGGCCTTTTGGGTTTACTAGGCAACGGTTCCTGGCTTTCTTCCTCCGACGTCATCTCAAATGTCCTCGGCTCGTACTTCTCCAAAATATCAGATAATTCTAACTACGACCCCACTTTCCTCTCCCACATATCCCTTTCCAAACATACTTTCAACTTGAAGACCCCTATCCTTCAGATATAATTTTGCCTTTCCATATTAGAGAGCTGCACTTTGCATTGCACAAATCTCGATCATCTGCCCTAAGTCCGGGTGGGATAAAAAATTTTCAAATTATCAACCTTCCTGACTCTGCGATCCTTTTCCTTTTTCAAATATTCAACGATATCTGGTCGGGCCATCATTTTCCGTCCTCTTGGAGTGAATCCATAGTAGTCCGTATTTGGAAAAATGGCAAGCCAAGATCACTCCCTTCCAGCTATCGCCTTGTTTCATTAATAAATCATCTATGCAAATTAATGCACAATAAAAAGACTATACTGGTTTCTTGAGTCCAAATGTTGCATCTCCAAGCACCAGTATAGATTTTAACCTGGCAAATCAACATTGGATACTCTAACTGACTAGAAAATAACATCTGGACATCTTTCTCAAACATTCATCACACTATAGCTGATTTCTTGGATATATCTAAAGCTTTTGATATCATATACAAAAGCTCCATCATCTCAAGCCTTCATGGCTGAGGTCTGAGAGGTAACATCCTCTATTTTCTTTCTAACTTTCTCTCTTCCAGATCTTTCAAACCATTTACTTTTCTAAACAAAGTAAATGGCCACTTATCCCCCTCCTATCTACTTCAAAATGATGTTCCCCAGGGATCAGCCCTTAGCCCTACCGTATTTAATATCACTATAAACACTTTATTCAACTTCACTGATCCACGTCTTTCCATACGTCTATTTGCTGACGACATCTTGATCTTCTGCTCTGTTTCCTCCCTAAGAGTGCGAGAAAGACTTTTACAAAACTGCCTAAATTCCATCCTCAGATGGTCTATCTCTGCGGGATTCAAAATTTCTTCCAGTAAATCAGCGATAGTTCATTTCTACAGAAAACCACTATGCAACAGAATCCATTCTCTCTCCTATCAAAACTCTCCTATCCCATGCAAACCATCATTCAAATTCCTGAGACTTACCTTCGATAGCTATCTATCCTGGAAAGATCACATTATCTCCCTTAAGTCCAAAACTATTCCCGACTTAAACATCTTAAAATGGCTATCCCATAAAGACAGAGGTCGAAACCAGCTTTCCATACTTCATGCCTACAAATCCATAATACGACCCAAACTCGAGTACGGATGCCATCTCTATAACTCTTCTTGCCCATCCTATCTTAACTCTCTAGAATCCATCCAAAACAATGCACTCAGACTAGCTCTGGGCGCCTTCATATCAAGAGCCATATTCAAGCCATATCAAGAGCCTCCAATGTATTTCTTCGATTGGACCTCTAAAATTCAGAAGAACCAAATTTCTCCTTAGCGCTGCTGCTAAAGCAAGTTCAACTCCTAACTCTACAGTGTCTAAAATGCTATTCAGACCTTTTAAATACCCCTCTCCCATCTATAACTCTAAAGCCTATGGATTCTCCTGGACCATAGCGAACCTTTCCAGATCTCTTTCTTTCCCCTTTTCCACCTCTCTTTCTTCCACTATTCTCTTTATTCTTCTTCGATCCTGTCTCCTCCAAACATTAACTTCTCCTTATCCAAATTTGACAAATCATCCTATTCATCTTCCTTCTTCCAGACCCATTTTCGCAACTTACTCACATCGTTTCTTTCCTCTATTCTAATCTTCACAGATGGTTCCAAGTCGTTCTCTAGTGTTGGTGCAGCCACATTCTCTCCCCATTTTTCAAATAAATACATACTCCATTCCAATACCTCAATTATTTTCGCTGAGCTCTTTAGGATTCATGGGACTCTAAAAAGCATCTCCTTTGAGTCAGTTTCCTCCTGGTAATCTGTTCTGATTCCCTCAACTCCTTAAAATTAATCAACAACCGATACTCGATCCACCAATTAATTCAAAAAATGTAGGATCGTCTCCACTCCCTAAAGTCATTATCATACAACGTCTCTTTAATCTGGATCCCTAGCCACATGGGTATTGAGGGTAACGACAGGGCAGATCAACTAGCAAAAGATGCTATATCTTCTGGGTCCCCCTATCCCCTTTTCCCCATTCACAAAGATTATTATCAGGTTATCTTTAACAAAATTCAAAATCTCACCCAACTTGAATGGAATCTTATTGACGAAAACAATAAATTATGACAGATAAAAAAGACTTCTTCTCCCACTCCATCTTCCCTCTCTCTCTAGGCAATCCCAAACAAAAATCAATAGACTAATGATAGGTCACTGTCGCTTTTCTCATCAACACCTCATGGACAGGAGCCCTCCTCCCTTCTGCTCGCTTTGCGGTTCCTCCTTATCTATCTCTCACATCCTAACCTCATGCCCAGTTATTACTCCTCTCTGCTCTAGATTAGCCCTTCCTAGCCCCTAGAAGACTTATGTCGAAAAACTTAAAAATTTCCTAAAGGAATCTGGATTTTTCTCCAGGATCTAACCCTTGAAATGATAACAGCAGAACTGCTAAATGACTAGATATAAAGGAATATATCTAGTCATTTAGCAGTTCTTTGTCCTTCAAAAATCTAGTGATATTGTTCTTGTTCTTGTCTAGTTATTTATCCCTTATATTCTATATGTCACATAACCCACATAAAGCAGTCAAAACAAAAACCATGTTTACTAGTTTTCTGCCTCCATAAAATCCAGTACTTAACTTTGTTTGATCGCTAGTGCCCAGAATATCAGCTCTCCATTTATTGATAGTCACTAAATAACGCCTGGAGCGTTGACGTGACTTAAACAAAACAAACATATTTCTTAAATAATGTAATTATTATACGATTCAAAAAATGTGCTACCCATTTACTTTAATAAACTGAAAGAAGCTGTTTGGAAAAATATTCAGGGCGCCCTGTTAATTGTAATGAAAAATGTGTACGGATGACTGATTAAAATACTTTTTATAAGTGTTGCTTGGAAAGTACTCGGCCTTGTAAAGAAAACTCAAAATTTTTAAGATTAAAAGTTATTTTTCATCATAGTCACCTTGCAATATAATATTTCTAGACCAACGACCAACATTTATATTTAGACCTTAATATTTTAATACCCTCAGTATAATGCGATTTGTCCTACTGTGCGCAAAATAAGCAGTTGCCTCAGGTTTAATATTATCATTTCAAGTGAATTTTCATTCAGCGGGTCCTTTTTTCAGATTTGGAAAGAAAAATAATGGCTAGGAAACAAATCCGGTCAATACGGTGCATCTGAAAACACTTCGAAGTGTACGTCATAGGCTTTTAAGGCAACAACCCTTGACGTGTGTGCAAATGTATTATTGTAATGAAACGACATTTTCGGCTGTGGACGATTACCCTTCAATTGTAATGTCTGAATGATTGTGGCGTGTTCATATATTTTTTTTCTTTTTTTGGGTTTTTTTGCCAGGATCTAAAGCTCAAAAAATATCAAAAATATCTGTTCTTATGTAAATAAAGAATCACTGGGTAAAAAACAAAAAACCAAAAAACCAAACGGAGGCAAATTTCACAGTGATTATTTTCTGTAATAAATTTGCCTAACGAATAAAATTTTAAAAATATAAAAATGTTGTACAAACTTTTGAACGTTGACGTTTCGGGAGGTCTTCTCCCCCCGTTTTCAAAACAAATCTAAAATAGAAATTATATTAATTTCTATATATAATGCAAAGATAGGAAGTAAATATATTTTTTGTGTATGTCAATGACAATACATTATATATGTGTATGTCAATGACAATACAATTACATTGACAATAATAGTTTTTAATGATAGTGACATACTACCAATAAAATCTATAGGTGAGGTTTACTGTGTGGTTGTTTACTGTACTGATTGTGTATTAACATAATTAAATATTTTTAATTGTATTCTTTAGAATCGGGAACCATATTGACTTTAAATCTACTGAAGGCATAACAATAAAGTTATTTTTATTTAAATTAATTATAACGGTTTAAAGCGGATAAAGCGGATAAAAACCTTCTTAAAAAAGGCGATTTTAATAAATCTAGAATTTATCAACACACATGGGAATTTGAACATAAAATCAATTGGAATAATTCTAAAACGGTATTAAAAGAATCGGTAACAAAATACAGAAGATTAACGGAAACCGCTATAATTAATTTAAATAAAAATAACTGTATTGCTATGCCTTCGGTAGATTTAAATTCAATATGGTTCCCGATTCTAAAGAATACAATTAAAAACAATTAAGTATTTCGATACACAATCAGTACAGTTAACAATCACACAGTTATTACACTATTATTGTCAACGTAACAACGTAATCATTGACATACACAAAAAATATATTTACTTCCTATCTTTGCGTTATATATAGAAATAAAAATAATCTATTTTTTAGATTCGTTTTGAAAACGGGGGGAAAAAGACCTCCCTAAACGTTAACTTTCAAAAGTTTGTATTTATTTTAGAACATTTTTATATTTTTATAATTTTGTTCGTTAGTCAAATTTATACCAGAAAAGAAACACTGAGAAATTTGTCTCCGTTTGGTTTTTTGTATTTTACCCAGTGATTCTTTCTTTAAATAAGAACAGATATTTTTGATATTTTTTTGAGTTTTAGATCGTGGTGAAAAACCCAAAAAAAGAAAAAATATGCCCTTCAATTGGTCCATTAGTGAGGCATAATACCTTTTAGCAAGTAATTTACAAAACATAGCCGTGACTTTTCCTTGAGTTGGAGCCATTTTCGATTTGTTTGGTCCACTTTCACCTACTTCCACCCACTGTTTGGACTGCTTGATCTCTGGCCTATAATGGTAAATATAGGTGTCTTTTAGTTAACAAATATGACCCTATCAAGCGAAAAGCTTTTTCAGACCCGAAGCATTATGAAAAATGTAATGGACACAGTCTGTCGAAATGTTTACAATGTCAGCAAGCTCGCATACCTTTAGTCGACGATAATTTAATACGTCATTGTTAATTTTTGTAACGATTTTATTCGTCAAAGTGGTTTTTAGGCGTCTTAAATGTTCATAATCTTCCAATGGATGTCAGACCATCTTTAAATGCCGCAATTTTTTTTAGCCTCTAAATAGAATCGAATGAATCCTTTAAACCAAAATCTACCTCTTTTTGTATATCCACCGTTAAACTCTTCAAGACAAAGTCCTTTATAAGAGCTCAAACTTTACAATTAAAGTTTATTCACTGAAGAACGATACTCGGCATAAACAATGACCAACGCGTGATCAGCACGTGATATTTTAGGCAGAAACGCTGAACCCCCCTACTATTGGTGTAAATCGGTCGATGAAAACCAATGACACAATGAAACACCAATGAAAACCCAGACGGTCGGCAGGTTGCCGATCGACAGAAACACGGGGTTGGCGGCAGTAACTTATACACTGCCGTGAATTTTTTCATTTATCGAGTTGCATTCGGTTTATTAATATTTGTATTTGGTTTCCATGAAATGTCTGATACGGACACAGTTGATGATGTTTTTGATACTAGCTGTACCCCAAAAAGAGAACAGTTCTTAGTGCGGTCCTGTAACGATCACGTGCAATATGCGTGAATATGTTTGGGTTTAGTTTCTTTCTTCGATGAATAGATTATAATAATGTTATCCATTTTTCAAAAAATAACAAAACATTTTGGCTTTACTTTATCTCCACAAACAAGCAACTAAACTTACACATCTAAAACTTAGCAGCACGCCATCCAACGAATAATACTTGACAAATATCATAGTCATTTGGTCATACTATGTTCCATCTCTGTCAGACCGAGTACTTTTTGTACAACCCTCGTAATTCTACTCACTATTATCTATATTCCAGCAAAGTAAAAAATCAATTCATAATTGAAAAACTCTACAGTATCACGTATTGTGTATTTCTATTCCCATTTTAAAACAAAAACCAACAAGAACATATACATATGCAAATTTCAAATGCACCGACATCAAAAACCATCATATCCGATCAATTCCAAATCAGTTTTAGATTATTTTCAAGTTTCCCGACGTCGCAAAGTTGCGACATCTATAAGCTTCCGTTTCAGGCCATAAACTGCAACCGGTTCAACGTTGTCTCTGGCTTTCAGGAATCTGAAAACATAACCTTCATTGGACCATCAGCTGACGCCATCGCTCGAATGGGTGACAAACTCGAATCCAAGCGAACAGCATTGGCGGCGGGAGTCAGCATTATTCCTGGATTTGACGAGATTATGAGGGATGCAGATGATTGCGTCCAGATAGCAAATCAAATTGGATATCCGGTAATGATAAAAGCATCTGCAGGTGGAGGTGGTAAAGGAATGAGAATGGCAAAAAATGATCGAGAAGCAAGGTAATATAAAAAGTTCAGCGCTAAAAACAAGGAAACTTCAGAAAAATAGCTCGATTCCAATAATTTTATTAATACTCATAATTATTTTCAAAATAACGATTTAAAAGTTTCTGCGATTTCAGAATTCATACATCTATTTAATGTATCTGATAAATAAATTGAATCGAATTACTTTGCAATACGATTCGCTCTAGGCTCTTCATTGCGCAACTTAATTGCATATCATTTTTCAAAAATGAACATCAATTATATGAAGGAAAAGCCGTCAGTCGCTAAAAATTTTGCGTTACTCATCTGAACACGTATCAAGTTTTGAATGACTAGAATTATCCTGGTATACATGGTCAACAACCAGGGTTGCTGGTTATGTATCTGGAATAATAAATAAAAACAAATATTTTTCATTAAAAATGGTTTTATTGTTTTTCAAAATATTCTCCGCGATGATTGATAAACTTTTACATATGTTTGAACCAATTTTCATAGCAATTTTTCGCATCAACTCCTTTTTTTGGAGTCGAAAATAGTTGACCACATAGTTTATTCTTTACGGACAGAAACAAAAAGAAATCATTGAGCGCCAAATCAGGACTGTACGGCAAATGACTCATCAATCCATTGTTTTCACCGGTCAAATATTAAGTCGTTCGGTCCGATGTGTGAGACCTGGCGTTGTCATGGTGAAGAATGATCCTGCGTCGCTAATTGTTTTTTCTTATCTATTCAAAGCCCTCTGTCACACAAATGGTTGTATACCATTCAGAATTTCACGATTCTCTAGTAGCACTGCAGCCACATGCCCCTATATCCCAAAAAAATAGTCGACCATTTGCTTCGAAGTGCTTCTGGCATGAAGAACTTTTGTAGGGTTTGGCTCATATTGAAAGAACCATACAGTCGTCGGCTGTTTACTTTCAGGCTCATTCACATAGTCCCAACATTCGACACCTGTGTAGATGTTATACACGGCTTTTACGGCAGCTTTCACGGCACTACGATTGTATTTTTTGAGCTTTTCTTTGCACCAATCGACACGAGTCATTCTTGAACGATTGTCAAATTATACGGAATCCAACGCGCACAAATATTTTTCACGGATAAATGTTCAAGTAAAATCTTGTGTATGGCTGTCATACTAATGCCCAGGGATGCCTCAATCTCACGGTATGTAACATGACGATCTTGCTTTATCAGTTTCCGCACAGTATCGATGTTTTCTGGCACAACCACCGATTTTGAACGATCATCTTTAAATTCATCCGTTAGCGAACAACAGCCACGATTGAATTCAATAAAGCCGTGATATGCAGTGGTTTTAGATGGTGCTTTATCGCAGAAAGTCGAAGTGAGTTGATCGACGCACTGTTATGCAGATAATCCACCTCGAAAGTCGTAGTAAATCATCGCACGAAAATTCTCACGTGTTAATTCCATTTTTTGACTAAGGTCAAATTTTCAAGTCACTGAACAACACAAATAGCATTCGTATGACAAAACGTTCCGAGTACGTATACAGTCAACAATGTCATACTTTATTATTATTATTCACGTATGTGCCCTGGTGGACCACGCGAAGTACAGTTAGAGGCGTTTATTGTTGTTAGCCTTTGCGTCCATACTGATTTCATTATTTCGCTATGAGCTTTTTTCCTTTCGTCAGACCAAGTTGTTCCAGTCTTCCTACATTTTTCCCTCTGGCCAACCTCCCAAAAGTTAACCTTGTGTCTGAAACAGCCTCTATCCTGAATTTCACTTTGTGTAATATTTGCTGATCTTAGGTCCTCTTTAATTACAACAATCCATTTAATTATTTTTACTTTAGCTCTACTCCTATTTTCATAAAATTCGACTATTTGTCTAGTTAGCCTAGTCGGATTCATTCGTTTTATGTGTCCGTAAAACTTAAGTTTTCTTTTTCTCATATCGCTATGTATATTTGTGTACTGTTTGATTTCTTGGTTTTCTCGAAGTCCGTATGTTGTGTTATTTATTTATTTGGGGCCTAAGATTTTTCTTAAGATTTTTCTTTCCTTATTTTCACTCTTCGATATCTCTCCTCCTATTCAAAATGGACATTTCTGTCCCATAGAGACATTCTGGCTTAATAACTGTGTTATAATGTATCAGTTTCATGTTTTCAGATATGCATTTTTTGTTGTAAATATCTTGTGTAAGTCTCAATGCAGTTTCCATTTTTTAACATCTACCCTTATTGGCCACTTGTTCCAACCCGTTTTCCGTAATTATTTCACCCAACTATTTGAATTGAGAGTCGTCTAATGTTACCATATTTTATTTTTAGAAATGGTGTTCTTAGTCTGTTGCAGGTCATGTATTGTGTCTTTTCAAATTAAATTTGGAGTCCTACCTTTTCTGCTGTTTCTTTTAGGATTTCAATCTGTTTTTGTGCCGTTAATATATCTAAAGCCAACATTGCTAGATCATCAGCAAACGCCAGACAATCAATTTTGATGTTGGTTGTCCCCAGTTTAATAGGCTGGTCAATATTCAGAGCCGACTTTTTTTTTTCACGCCACTCCTGTATTACTTTTTCTAGAACACAGTTTCCAATCTTCCAGAATCCGTTCTTTTCGCCAAACTTCTTGTAGAATTTTGGTTTCCTTAATTGTACCTGATCCAACGGATTTCAAAAGTTCAGCAGTGATTCCATCTTGACCAGAAGCTTTGTTATTTTTAGGTCGCTTGATTTGCGTAATTATTTCACCTTCATTCGGTGGTAATGAATCTGGGTTTGGGTTTAGTGTTGGTAATCTGTTTAAGGGCTCAGGACAGTTTGGTAGTTCTTCAAAATATTTCTTTGCAATTGTCTTGGTTATTTAGAGCTAATTGTCCGTTTTCCTTTTGGAAGCAAAGGCTTTAGGGTTGATAGCCTGTTAATTTAGATATAAATGGTTTGTAAAAATTTCGGGTGTTACTTTCTTGGAAATATTTTTCTATTTCATTAAGTTGGTGGTTTTCATATTTTCTTTTAGTTTGTCTAATTAGCTTCGATGTTTCTTTTCTTACTTCCAAAAAGATGTTATAGTTTATTGCTGTTTTTTTACTGTTCCACTCTTTGAATGATTTACTTCACGGATGTTTTCTACGTTTTTGTAAAGGGACCAACTTTAAGGCTGTTTTAATAGTTTTTTATTTCAATTCTTGCCAGTTCTGTGCTGGTTGTTTATCAAACTCTTCAGTTAGGGTTGGTTTTATTTTCGTAGGGTCGAACTTTAGTATTAGCAGTAACTTTTGAATAAGTTTTCGAGGTTTTAAGCTAAGTTTGATTCTAGTCATGTAGGGATTCGTATCTATGTTAGCTCCTTTCCCAACTTGAACATTCAAAATATCTTTATTATTGGGGTACGAAATGGCAACATGGTCAATTTGAAATTCACCCATATACGTAGTTGGGCACCTCCAGGTCTTTTGTTTTTTAATTTTCTTCTTAAAACTAATCTTCTATCATTACGGTTAGTCCATTTATGAGCGGGCAAACTGCAGACTGTTTGTTTTTCTGTACTTTTTTCTTTCCTTAGTTGGGCGTTGAAATCACCCAATACGATTTTTAAGCAATTTAGATTTAGATTAAAAATAGTCTTTTCCAGCATTTCCCAGGACTTATTTACTTTTTCAGGGTTGGATTTATTTTCTTCGTTAACTGGGAGGAGTGCATTGATTAATGTTTAGTTATTGTTAGTACACTTGAGACATAGTGTCATAAGTCGATTATTTACTGGCTGGACATTAGTTATAGAACCAAGAATGGTTTTTGAGATAGCGGAAGCAACACCGAGATGTGTGCCGAAGTCCAAGGTGTTATCGTCTGTCAATCTGGTTTCTTGAAGAGCTAAATTTTGGATTTTTTGCTGATTTAATGTTCGCCCCAATTAGTGTAGTTTCCTGGGCGCAGGAGATAGTTGATATTTAGCGTTCCAAAAAACGTTTTTGTTTTCGGTTTCAGACGTTGGCCAGAGGTCTCCGACTCCCTCTGAAAGACTTTGCGTTTAAGCCCGAACGCCCCTGAATCCGAAAGTCCGGTTGTACCAGCAAATATGGCAGAGGATTGTTTACCTCCTGGGGTAATTTTGTAATTACTAGAACGCTTCATCTTGTACTTTGAATTAAAGGTTTGAACCATGACGGTTCAGAAGTTAAAACTGGAGGGGTTAGTTCCAGAATTTAAATCACTACTTGCTTAAGAAGATTCATTTGTGGCATACGCGGTAGGTGTCCGTACCATATTAGCTGTTTTCTTTGTATACCATCCATAATGGTTCCTTCATTACTTTTATTCTATCATTTGTGACCTAATATTTTATTGATAACCTGAGTAATCTTCGTATTGCATCTATCTCAGCAGCTTCTTATATTTTTTTGTATTCTCCATAAGTCTCAATGTTTAAGCTCCATATAACAGGCTGCTTTTTAATAATGTTTCATACATGTATATTAAATTTTCTTTTTCTTTATATGCTCTTATTCCATCTCTTATTATCATTTCTTCTTTCACTTCTTTAGTATCCATTCCAGAGGTGTCAAATATTACTCCCAAATAATAATAGTCCTGACAGTGTGTTATTGTCACATTGTCATTCAATAAACTGGTCACTCGGTGTTCCACCAATACGAAGATATTTTGTCTTTTGAATATTAACCTCTAAACCTCTGTCTGCCCGCAATTCCTATGATAATCGAGGAAAGTCAAGCTGCTTAACTAAGCATAATTGATATTATTTTAATATCTTTTCTAATTTCCTACTCCAGTTTTTAAAATAATTCTTAAGGAACCGATTTAAATATTTTATAACAGTTTTAATACTTTTGTATAAATATAGCATACTATTTCTAATATGCAATTAAGAAAAATAACTTTCATTGAAAAATAATATATATCAAAACTTATAAAATCATATTTACACACACACACACATACACAGATATATATATATATATATATATATATATATATATATATATATATATATATATATATATATATATATATAGAGAAGGATTTTTACTTGCATCACAAGAAGCTGAATCTGGATTTGGAGATAGTAGATTATTAATTGAAAAATATATTGAAGACCCTAGACATATAGAAATACAAATTCTAGCAGATAAACATGGAAATGCAATATACTTAAACGAAAGAGAATGCAGTATCCAAAGAAGAAACCAAAAAGTCATTGAGGAAGCTCCAAGGTAAAATTACACTAATCAGGCAATGATTGACAATGTTATTTGATGCAATCCACAGTGTATTTCGCATGTTTTAATTCCAATTATAATATTTTATTATTTTTAGTGTATTTCTAGATTACGCAACTAGGAAAGCAATGGGATTGCAATCAATATCACTGTGCAAAAATCTAAATTATTCATCAGCAGGAACGATAGAATTTTTGATAGACAAACAAAAGAATTTTTATTTCTTAGAGATGAACACCAGATTGCAAGTAGAGCATCCAGTTACCGAATGCACCACAAAAGTGGATATAGTTGAACAAATGTTTCGAATAGCCAAAAACCATAAGCTAGATATTAAACAAGAAGATGTTAAAATACATGGTTGGACTGTAGAAACAAGAATATATGCCGAAGATCCTTATAAAAACTTTGGTTTACCTAGTATTGGAAGGTATAAACGTATTTATAAAAATGTTAATAATAAAATTCAAAATGAACAATAAATTTCAAAGCGTTTTTGCGTGAAAGTTTTTATTTTGATAATTAGTCAAAGTTTTGAAGAATATTGCTGGAATCCAAAGGCTGAGAGAATAAAAAGAAAACGTTTAATATATAATGTGCATTTTAAAATAACCTTTTTCTCCACTCAATTCTTCTCAACCCCAACACCCAAAAACCAAATCCCAACACCAACACCAAATCACTTTTTTTAACATCTCGATGCACGTTTCACTAACCATGTTAGCATCATCAGGAGATGAGTTGATCTAATTCTAAAACTAAACTATATTCTATTTATATGATAAACCTACCGAATGAAACTTGTAAAAATCATGAACCGTGAAGTATACTCTGAGCCTTGCATTAATAATTGAAAAAGTTGACTGAACGCTATAGGTCCTTTATGCCGATTCAGATTTTCTTACATTTTTCTATTTGAATTCTTTCATATGCATCCAAAGCCCTATCATTATTTACACTTTTAACCAGTCTTAAATTGCTAATGTCTATATTCTGGTCATGTTCGATAGCATGTTTGGCAACACAAGATTTTTCATTTCTCCCATAGCTAATGTGGGTAATGTGTTTTTTAAATATCTTTATTATGGATCTTTTTGTTTGCCCAGTGTACCTTCGATCATAATCTTGATAACTAATTTCGTAAATCCCCAACTTTTCATGTTGATCTACTTTATCCTTTGGATTAGCCAAAACTTCTCTTTATTTATTTTATGGTTTGTACACAACCTTTATGTTCCCTTTTTTCAAAATTGTTGTCTAGCCGTTGTGTTAATTGGGCGTCAAACGGCATTACCATGAATTTATTTCTGTTCTGATCCTTTTAAAAAGTCGAAGGTTGTTTCAATAATTTTCTAAACTTATGTGTTCTAATTAATTTATCAATGAGAATAACATTTAACAATTAGAATAACAATGTTCGTATTATAACTGTTCAGTTGGGATACCTCCCTAATTAATTTTAATTCTTTGTCATAATGATCTTTGTTTAAAGGAAAATTAATTGAAAAATTGATTTACCATAAAATTCAAACCACCCTTCTTATTTGCGAAACTATGATTCGAATCGTTAGGAATGTAAGTGGTGATACAAACAAAAAAAAAAATGTAAGTGGTGAACAAAGATAATTATAACAAAGGATTAAAATTAATTAGGGAGATATCCGAAGTGAACGGTTATAATAAGAATATTATAGATAAAGTAATTCAAAAACATAAGTTTAGAAAATTATTGAAAAAATCTTTGACTTTTCAAAAGGATCAGAGCAAAAATAAATTCATGGTAATACCTTATGTCCAATTAACACGAGGGTTAGACAGAATTTGGAAAAAAGTGGACATTTAGGTTGTTTTCAAACCATATAAAAAATTAAGAGAAGTCCTGGGTATTGCAAACGATAAAGTAGATCAACATGAAAAGTGAGGGATTTACGAAATTAGTTGTCAAGATTGTCATCGAAGGTAAATTGGGCAAACAACGACCACTTTGGTCTTCGCCAAATGTGTGCATCTTTTTTCTACTCTTCGTGAAATTTGACCAATAATGTAGCATAATACTTCCCTGCGATCCTATTTCCCTTTTTCGAATAATCGATGCAGATGATATCTTGTGAATTCGAGAAAACAGTACTCGTAATTCTTCACTCTCACGGATTTTGTTAACCATTTGCTCTGTAATTGCCTTAACTAAACATTCTGACCGCTGAGCGGTACTCGTGCTGGATCAACCACATTAAAACCCATTTTGACATTTATGAAACATGAAATGTGAAGGAGCAGATTCCCCATTGTGCTTTTTTAACTTTTCTTCGGTTTACGTGATAGTTTATCCACGTAAAGAAAGAATAATGTTTAATCAACACACGATATTCCGACTTTCGATGCCTTTCGATGCAAACATTTCGAACTTTTCTGCTCGCGAAGACTATCAAAACAAAACTAAATGTCATATCAGCTTGAAATTCATGCAGCGTTACTGGAAGCTGATTTTCTGAAATGCAAACACTTTTGTATACTGGAAAAGTATCTTACTTTTCACTCTATCCTCGTACATAATGGTTTTGAAGAACATTGCTTTTGGTAACATTGTTAACCGAAAACAAATGTCAGTAGATTATTTAAAACCACCAATTTTCATAGTAAATTGTTATTTTTTCTAAATAGAAAAACAACTAAAAATTAAAAAAAAAATGTTAGTAAATAACATAATAAAAAAAATAGTTAATTGTTTTTTTTGTAAATAGAAACACGATTAAGAGTGTTTATTTAAAGGAAACGTTTATTAGGGAAAAAGAGGTAGATAGCCATAATTGTATACGGAGATATAATAAACTTTATGAGCACAATACAATTTTCAACCAACCTTCATCATTTCCTTGTGGCTATTCCAATTTCAATTCGAATAGTTCGGCGAAAATTTCTTATGTCATAAGCATGATAATTAATCAGATACTTTTATTTCTCGATAATCGAATGTGGAACAAATCAGAAATAGACTATAACAGGTAGGGCAAGTATCCTATTACCATTTTAATTATTTATTACTTTTAAAACAAACAAGATATTGTACTCTTTTTCTGTGTATGTACTCTTTTTCTTTCTCTTTTAGTTGATTAATTGTTTAAAATTAGGTCAATCAAATGTGAGCAATGTAAATTTGTGTCCTTTCTGATACACATTTTCCAACTTTTGTCAACCTATCTGGTATTAATGCAGGTATTTCATACGGATGTTGCCCATAATTTGCTAGATGGTTTGCTATATGCTTTTCAACCAAAAATCCCCATACAAAATAATTCGGAGCCGTTAAATCAATTTTTCATAAAAATTGTCAATTTTATGGGAGTGGTTTATGATTGCATTACAATATTCTTTCTAATCGCTTATTATTTTCTATAGGTAACAGGTCTTGAACACTTTGAATCTTATAGAGACACATGTGCAAGTCACTTCTAAAATTTCGACTTAAACTAGGTAGATATATTCTCAATTGTGCATCACATCATCTCATCAATGTTTCTGAAGGTTCTCGCACACTTTTCTCCACACGTGCAATATTTTCAGCACTTGATACTGTTCTTGAACCTCTAACGCGATGTATATTTCAACAGTTCTGGATTTTTTAAATTGCTTGAATAAACGATAAGTTGTCGTTTTATAACGCGCATTATTCATAATAAAACTTGCACGCCCGCACCACATAACAGCCAACCCCGCTCTGACACAAATATCACGAAGATAATTTTCAGTTGTGCACCACGTCGTCGAATCAACGTTTCTGAAGGTTCCCTCACACTTCGCTCCACACATGCAATATTTTCAGCGCTTAATGCTGTTCTTAGACCTCTAACGCGGGGCTTATTCTCAACTGTTCCCAGAATGTTTGAAATTGCTTGTATAATCGATAAGCTGTCGTTTTATGACACGCAGGGCGATTAGGACATGCTTACTTCAATTCACATTGAATTGCAATAATTGAATAATTTTAGCGTTCTTTGTCCATAATATAACTCTGACTCTGAAAAAAATAGCGCCAAAACAAAATGGTAGCGTGATACTTTCCCACCCTTTATTTATTCAAATTGTAACTTAAAATTTCACACTCAAATATTTATCCAATATTTAAAGCGCTTCCTCTTCGAAGTCCAAGTCTTAGAACCCGAATTTCAGAGCACTTTCAACTGATTTCAATTCATCCATGAATAGATTAAACTAGCCGTATTTTTATATACAGAATAATACACACACATATCGTAGTAACTCAAAAGTTTTTCTCAAAAGAGATTTTAATTTCACGCAGAACTTAATATTTGTACATTGTTCTGTTAAGTTTTCCGGTAGTATATATTTCCAATAGTTATAAATAAAACCTTTTAATTCTTTTCAGAAAATATAAACGCTTATAATGAAAACGCTTTTAAATAAAGGGGCTTTCCAATTAAAAGATTTTTTTAGTTCTGGAATAAAACACAGAATTTGCGTTGATTACAAAAAACTTTTTATTGATAATTGAAGCATACTGTATGCCATTTAAACACGAAAGACAATATCTGCCAAATGATCATCTCTTGCAGCTCCACAAACGCCCACTCTTTTGTCAATATTTTGGATCACATGACCTTGGTGGCCAATTAACATCAGTTGTTTCATTTTGAGAGTAAAGGTATAGAGCCATTCTGTTGAAACCACATATCTTCCAGATCAATATTATTGATCAATTCAAAATCCAGTTATCATATCACGATATCGAACACCATTTACAATTACAGCTTCACCAGCAACATTCTGAAAGAAATTCGGCTCATTTACACCTCCTGACCATAACGCACACCAAACAGTGGCTCGTTTAGGTTTCTCTTGAATCAATCTTGGATTTTCCTCACCCCAAATGCGGCAATTTTGTTTATTAAAATGGCAACCAATTTCAAAATGTACTTCATCTGAAAATGTGTTTGTGTCTTTATCTGTTTGTTCTTTGCTCCAATTGACAAATGCGCGTTTTCAATGATCCAGTGGCTTTAGTTACTGTGTTATTTGAACCTTATCTGCCTTCAAAGCTAAATCCTTTCGTAAAATACGCCGTATTCGCAACAATTGTTATGAACGTCGACTAACTGAAATTTCTGGATCTTCAGCACCACTTTTACGTACCAAATCAATAGGCTCCTGTGAACGATCACTACGACTATATATTTTTTATCTCCCCTGTTGAAGATAAACCAGTTCCTTAAATTCCATAAACCAGTTTCTTGAAATGTTTAAATAAATCAATTAATAGTGCCTTCAGATCAACGATTGTGCAAACTGTCACTATCACGTAATCTTCTATAAACTAAACGCCCATTTTCATAAAATAATTCAACAATTTTAACGCGTTTTTGTATTGTGTACGACTCCATTTTTATAAACGTCATACATTACACTTCTGAAATGAGACTAGACCTAGACAAATTCGCAACGCCATCTGTGTTTTATTCGAATTAAAAAATCCGCTAAATTTAAAACATCGGTGATATTTAAGTATCTAACTACTAAACTCACTATATATTTTAGATTATATGAATATAAAGAACCGAATCATATAGAAGGTATAAGATGCGATAGTGGAGTCGAAGAAGGCAGTAAAATCAGTATGTATTATGATCCATTAATATCAAAATTGATTTGCCATGGCGAGTCTAGACAAGAAGCTATAGAAAAAAGTATCAAAGCTTTAGACTCTTACGTTATCCGTGGAATCGCCCATAATATACCTCTTCTGCGTGACATATTAACTCAAGAAAATTTCAGAACAGGTCACATAAGTACAAACTACTTACCCATTGTTTATCCAGATGGATTTAAAGGGTTGACCCTAACGAAACGTGACAAGCATAAGCTGATAGCTGTAGCTGGTGCTTTGTTTGCCGCAAATCAAATTAGAAGCAAAAGTTTTATTAACTATTCGGAATTTAGAAAGTGTACTAAGGTCCTTGAAGATTGGAAGTTATCGATTCAGCTAGACTATGAAGTATTCGATGTCACTGTGGTAGATAGTGACGATCAATACAAATGTGAGGTGAATAATATTTTATTACAGATCGATAAAAACGAAATTAATATAACCAAACCGCTACTAGAAATAAAAACTGATAAAGAAATAAACATATTCCAGATAATATCTAAGAATGCTGTAGGAAACTACCATTTAATGTAAGTAATAAATCCAGCAACAAATTAAAATTTGTATAAACATTGATATTAAAATTAATTTATTTTTATAAATCAGGTAGATATAAAATAGTAATAACTAAGAGTAAATATGGTATCCAAAATAACTTTCGTTAAAAGAATATTCGACACTTGATCTAGATTAATTATTCTATTGAAACCATTGATGTGAAATAATATATATATATATATATATATATATATATATATATATATATATATATATATATATATATATATATATATATATATATACATTAACGTCTTAACACATTAAGCAATGTATAGATATAATAATTCAACAATCAAGTACACAGTTCTGACATTAATAGTATAATACCGATACAACTATTTTCTGTATAGAAAAAAATAGTAATTGGTGATCACATACTCTGTGTTTCTCCTGTCATTTTAAAATCGTGACCCTCCTACTTCCACTTTTGTTGTCTACCGTATCTTTGTACAAGCATTCTATCATCGACTTATAAACCGGCCGGTGGGAGCCCAGCCAGCGCTAGGAGAATGTCCGTTGAAGCTGTGCGGTACGCCGACGTTATGCATTTACATAACGCCGGCAAAATAGCTATTTAGCCGACGTTATGCATTTACATAACGTCGGCAAAATAGCTATTTAGCCATTCTGCGATTTATTCTTTCCAGCAGTATTTCATAGTGTTTGTATTTTAGAACTCTGCTCAATACTGGTGCCGCGTTGACGGTTGACAACACAGCAGTGGCTAGTAATTTTCTCGTTGAAGCGCTGATGCCTCAAAGGTTTGGTGTAATTCTTATTAGGTGATTTATGATATTCGCTGTTTTTTTTGTGTTTCCCTATGTGTGTTGTCATCCTTAAATTTGTTTGACTCTTCACGGTATGGTTTCCTACCAGTTTCTTCCTATGGATATTCATTATATGGTCGCCTCTCCTTCCCGCCAGCACAAACACTTCGGTTTTATGAACCAAAATCTCTAGACCCATCTCGTCCAGTTTGTTCTTAACGGCTATTGACGCATAGCCTAGCCTCCCTTCTAGAGTCGTTCGGATAAACTCTGTGGCCACCGCTAGATCGTCAGCTTAAACAACGATTTTAGCGCCATTGTCCGCATCTACTCTCAGTACCTGATCGCAGGAAACATTCCATAATATGGGTCCCAATATTGATCCCTGTGGCACCACACATGTCAATCCCCTCACTGCGGATCAAAAATGAAATCGAATGATTTCTTCACAGCTATGTTATTAAGTTAAGTGTTATATATATAAGTTCAATCCGAAAGAGTTTCTTCCGTGATTCGTGACTGTTGATAAAACTTCGATCATTACTTACCAAAAATAAAAAAATAGTCAAACCGGTGGGTTTTACCATACAAACATACCCCAAAAGTAGCGACGATGTTTCCATCGGTCGAAAAGGTTACGGTCCCTATTTTTTGGGGTTCAATATTCATAAACTAGAAACTATCATAGGGGATTATTATGCTACATATTGGCGTAATTTCATGAAGATAAAAAGCCCTCATTAGACGAAGGAAAAAACGCTGTGTGCAATGCACCCGCCTTCCGCCTTCTCCGGACTTAGCCACCTCGGGCTCGGGCAAATGGCTCGCTGGAAATGAAAAATTCGTCGCCGAAACAGAAGACTCTTTTGCTGAGTTTGACAAGTCGTACTATTTGGAAAGTATACAAATATTGGATAATCAGCAGGTGAAACGTATCGAGCTAAAGTAGAAGACCACGTTGAAAAAATAAATCGATTTCGATCAAAAAAACAATAATTCATTTTAAAAATATCTGGCTTTTCATTCTATCCTCGTATACCAACAATAATAAATTATAAAATTTTGTAGATTTCAAGGCAATAACTATAAACTAAAAATTTTAACACAAAAAGCTATGGATTACCATGATCTAATACCCAAAAAAGAGAATATCTATAAAGTTAACAAACTCAAGTCTCCAATGTCCGGATTAGTAAAATCAGTGTACTGTTCTGAAGGAGATACGGTTACAGAAGGTCAGGAATTATGTGTATTAGGTAAAGTGAATTTTCCCAAATACTTGAGCAATATATTTATAAGCTGAAGTTGTTTTTTTAGAGGCAATGAAGATGCAAAATCTCATTTTGGCTCCATCAAATGGAACGATAAAAGAAATTAATATTAATGTTGGCGAAAAAGTTATTGAAGGTGATGTCTTGATTCAATTTGTATAATAATAAATTTGTTTTTCCAATTTATTGTTTTTTATTTATAATTTCAAACCGACAAAATAGCGTAATAGAGTTTCGTGGAAAGATTCTAAATATTTTTCATTTCAAAATATATTTTTGAATAATATGACTTAAAAGCGCAATATTGTTTTCTCTTTCCTCATGATAATTCGCGCGCTTTACAAATCGTAACAATCTTTTATTTTTTAAGTTCATATGACTATCCTTCAAATCTAATAGAAGTTATATCGTCTTTTAACGATAAGAAAGTGTTTCAGCGATGTTATGTCAAAAAAAATGTGTACAAGTAGTAGAAGGACTTTAGTCATGGTAGAGAAGCAATTGAAAATGAATCTGATTCAGGAATACCTTCCGCGTCAACCAATAAAGGAAACATTACCAAAACCAAAGATATTGTAGTGAGTAATCACCGATTAAGTATTAGAGTCCATTGCGAAAAAAAACCATCCAGATTTGCGGTAAAGCAATTCATCGCACACCACAATAAATATTCGTCAATTTTTCGCTGAAAATCAGACACCGTTCCACATGCACCATATTCACCTGATATCACACCGCATAACTTTATCAAGTTCTCTCAAGTAAAAAAAACCACTTATCGACGCAGCCTTCTTGAGCCTATAGAAGCCATCAAGAGAGTTCGCTGGACTATTAAAAGAAAATATCAGAAAAAACTGTTTCGAATACTAGTAAAAACGTTGGAATAAGTATATTGCAGATAGAGCCGATTCCTTTGAAAGAGACAAAATTCATTTGGACGAATGAATAAATACTTTGTGTTTTATTTAAAAAGTCACCTTACTTAATGATAGTAGTATACTTGTTTTGGCATTGGATAATCAGCATAGAACATGCATGAAAAGTCACCTTCACATAAAGCATCCATCCTGAAAACTGAAAATCCTGAAACGTTAAAATATCGCATCGCATTACAATCTATATCAAGTTATTAATCAGCAAATAATTAAGCGAATAGACAGTCAGGTAGAGACAGTCAGGTAGAGAAGGCTTTGCAAATACTTAATGATGACGGCTCTATAGAAAAATGTATTTCTTAATTTCTAATAAATGATAAATATTTAAAATCTCTTTTTAGGACGTACCGACACATCAGAAAAGTAGAATGTGGGGACATAACCCAACATCAACCACAGTTAAAATAAAAAATAAAATTAATAAAATTAATTCTAATTCTAATTCTAATACTAATAATAAATAATACTAATTCTAAAAGTAAATTATGTTCTATTTATATGATAACTTTACCTAATGAAGGTGTAAAAATCATGAACCGTGAAGTTTACTGAGCCTTATATTAATAATTGAAAAAGTTGACTGAACGGAATAGGTCCTTTATCTCGGTTCATGATTTTCTTACATTTTTCAATTTGAATGCTTTCATATGCATCCAAAGCCCTATTGTTATTTACACTTTTTACCAGTCTTAAATTTCAAATATCTGTATTGTGGTTATGTTCGATTGCATGTCGGGCAACGCAAGATTTTTTATTTCTCACATATCTAATGTGGGTAATATGTTCTTTAATCTCCTTAATATGGATCTATCTTTTTTGTTTTTTTTTTGAAAAGTTTTGTTTATTGAAGAAAGAAACTAAATCTAAACATATTCACCCATATTGCACGTTGTCGTTGCAGGACCGTACTAAGAACTGTCCTCTTTTTGGACGGGGTATAGCTAATATCGACAACTTCATCAGCTATGTCCGAATCAGACATTTTATGGAAACAAAATATAATGATTAATAAATCGAATGCAATTCAATAAATGAAAAAACTCAGGGCAATGTATGAGTTACTGCCGCCAACCTTGTGTTTCTGTCGAACAGCAACCTGCCTGTCATCTGGGTTTTCATTGGTGGTTTAAACCGATTCGACCGATTACCGCCAATAGCAGAGGCGCTCAGCGTTTCTGGCTAAAATATCCCGTGCTGATCACGCGTTGGTCATTGTTTATGCCGACTGTCTTCTTCGGTGAATATACTTTAATTTCGTAAATTTCCAACTTTCATGTTGATATACTTTATACTTTGGATTACCCAGGACTTCTCTTAATTTATTATATGGTTTGTACACAACCTTAATGTCCACTTTTTTCAAAATTTTGTCTAGCCCTTGTGTTAATTTGGCATCAAACGGTATTACCATAAATTCATTTTTGTTCTGATCCTTTTGAAAAGTCGAAGATTCTTTCAATAATTTTTGACATTTATGTTTTCTAATTAATTTATCTACAATGTTCTTTATTATAACTGTTTACTTCATTTACCTCCCTAATTAATTTTAATTCTTTGTTATAATTATCTTTGTTTAAAGGAAAATGTATTAATCTATTTACCATAAAATTTAAAGTAGCCATCTTATTTTGAAAGCTATGACTCAAATCATTAGGAATGTATCTCAAAGTGGTGGATTTTTTCCTAAAAATATCAAAATCTAAACTATTTTTATTGTTTCTACTGACTAAAACATCCAGAGATGGTAAACTATCGTTGTTTTCGAGTTCATGCGTGAATACTATGTTTTGTAAAATTGGAAAAACGCCATCTACATATCTTAACCATACGTTAGGAATGTAACGGAATTCATCTTTCGCCTCGGATTCAAACTTATTCATGAATAAGTTGGCTAAGAACCGTGACAGAGAATTGCTCATCCCCGTTCCTTCTTATAAAACCTCTTATTAAGCTGAAAACAATTTTGCTTCATACATACTCTTGTTAAGGAGATGTACTCAGAAACAATATTGTTATTTAAACCGTTTAACTCGAGTAACTCCCTCAGGTAGTTCAAGGTATGTGGAATCGGGACACTCGGAAACATCGCTGATACGTCAAAGGAAACCAAAACTTCACATTCCTGTAAATGTGTGTTTTTGACTTTTTGTATAAATTTTGTTAAGTTCATCGCAGAACAGGAAGTCAGTTGGTTTGGTAGATTTTCAAATTCCTTTGTTAACCATTTTGCCAAGCTGTATGTTGAAGAATCAATGGCTGATATAATTGCTCTCATTGATTTTCCTGATTTATACATTTTTGGTAGAGCATACAATCTTAGCACTTTAGGATTAGAAATACACATGTTTATTTTTTAGAGAAGGGCAAATAAGGCTATTGCAAGATTTCAATATATTTCTGACTTCGTTAACCATTTTTGACAATGGATTCCTAAGTAATCGTTTATATAGAAACAATAAAAATAGATTAGATTTTGATATTTTTAGGAAAAACACCACCACTTCGAAATACATTCCTAATGATTCAAATCATAGTTTTCAAAATAAGGTGGCTAGTGTAAATTTTATGGTAAATAGATTAATCAATTTTCCTTTAAATAAAGATAATTATAACAAAGAATTAAAATTAATTAGCTAGGTAACCGAACTAAACGGCTATACTAAGAACATTATAGATAAATTAATTGGAAAACATAAGTTTACAAAATTATTGAAAGACTCTTCGACTTTTTAAAAGGATCAGAACAAAAATAAATTTATGGTAATACCGGTTGATGCCCAATTAATACGAGGTCTAGACAAAATTAAAAAAAAAGTGGACATTAAGGCTGTGTAGAAACCATCTATTAAATTAAGAGAAGTCTTGAGTAATCCAAAGGATAAAGTATATCAACATGAAAAGTCGGGGATTTACGAATCGGAGTTACGGGTCGAAGGTATATTGTACAAAAAAAATCCATATTAACGAGATTTAAAGAACACATTGCCCACATTAGATATGGGAGAAATAAAAATCTTGCGTTGCCCAACATGCAATCGAACATGAACAGAATAGAGACATTAAAAATTTAAAACTAGTAAAAAGTGTAAATAACAATAGATCCATATTAACGAGATTTAAAGAACACATTGCCCACATTAGATATGGGAGTAATAAAAATATTGCGTTGCCCAACATGCAATCCAAAATCACCACAATATAGATATTAGAAATTTAAGATTAGTAAAAGAGTGTATAAAATAACAATAGGGCTTTCGATGCATATGAAAGCATTCAAATAAAAAAATGTAAGAAAATCATGAACCGAGATGAAGGACCTATTCCGTTCAGTCCACTTTTTCAATTATTAATGTAAGGCTCAGAGTATACTTCACGGTTCATGATTTTTATACCTTCATTAGGTAGGGTTATCATATAAATAGAACATAGTTTAGCTTTAGAACTATATTAAATCATCTCCTGATGATGCTAACATGACTAGCGAAACGTGCGTCGAGAAGTTTCAAAAAGTGATTTGGTGTTTACCACTAAACAACTCTCTTCGAGTTTAGAAGGATAGAAGACAATCACAGTACCTTGATACAAGAGCATTGACTATTTGATGTTTTTCGAGAGGCTTAATATAAGGATTTGCAAATTCTTATGATTTAACCTCAAAAAAAATTCGATGTCGCGATTTCAGTTCAAAAGAGAAGATCTATAAATAAAATTTTGCTGGCAAATTTCTACTTCTTTTTAAAATTTGAAGCATTATATACAAAATAAAACATAAGTTTAAATGAAGTTGGAGCAACCTTTATAAATATAGCATTCTTATAACAGGAAGTCTCATATAACATGACCTAATACAAAAAATGATTTCGGTAAAAATAATTATCTATAAACGTTCTGACTTCTCATTGAACTCCCCCAACAAGAACAGTCGCGTAACGCCGGAACCAAAAGGGCTATCGACCCTAAATTTTCAATCGCCTTCAGGAAAAACTGATGAAAAATCAGATCCCGTTTGATGAAGACACAGCCAGGGGGTGAGTGCGAACGGAAAACATTATTAAATTGCCGCATTGGGGTTTTTTATGCACTTTATCCTACCCTACAGGGCTGCTTGTCTTGCACAAGGGGCGCTTAAGTGCGCAAACCCACCGTTACCCATTGTTCGTTCAATTTAATGAATTTCGGCCCATTGTCGCCCTTGGCGCGTACATTGAAGAGTACGTCAACGTAAATATATGTCTCTTTGAATTAGCATTGTGTCGTTTCCTCTAGGACTGTTGACGAGTGTTAAAAGTGCTATACAATGGGGGTACAATTACAGTTGATTATTTTGAAAGTATTCGGGCCACAATAATATAAAGGATTTAAAACTATCCGAGCTATACACATCTACTTCGATCGAAGAAATTCAGTTTTTGTTTCATTGACCTGTTAAGGTATTATTTGAAAATAAAATGTGATATTTTTTAAAGCCATTTATTACATACGTTTCAGCACAAATTTGGTTTATTTTGTTATTCACACTATAACACGTTTAAACTATTCACGTCATATTGAGAAATAAATGATTAATTGTTTTATACAATTAACTATTCAAAATGTCCATTATCCTATTCCTCGTGAAAGAAGGTTCGTAGTTTGATAAAATTTTGAAAAAAAAATTTCACAATATTTTTGTCTGTATGAATAATTTATTTGTAGATTATTCGTCAAGTTAATAACCAATTAATATTTGCCAACTATGCTTCTTTCACGTATTTGCTCAAAATATTATTTCTTATAGCTTTTTGATTAGTGATTTAGTAACCTAGCAATTTTTTTCTCGGAAATCTTTACCTTTTTGTGTACCATTGTTATAAGGTACTTTTTTCTTTAAAATAATGCAAAGAATCGTTTGTTAAATTTGCGAAAGTAAAGCGTTTCCCTTGCACCCTTTATATACGTTTTAATAACTATTACATATAAGCTATTAATAATTATATAAGCTACTATTACATATATTATAATAAATGAACCTATGAATTTATTTATTTCACAAAACAAAGACAATTTATCTGTGCTAATATTAATTAATAGCATAGATTCATTTTTTTCATTGAAATATGTCCTCATAGAAATAAAAATGAATGTTTTATTAGGAAAACTGTTTGAAACATAATGGTGAAGATAATTAGTTTTATTTTAACAAAATACTAATCTAACCTACATACACCGCTCACATTAAACCAAAAGGTATATAAATTGAAATGAAAAACAACAGTCCTTGTAGGATTCGAGAAACTTAATTAATTAAAGAGTTAAGTGAATCTCTTCGAATAAATTTTATCCGATCTTGCAAAATGTTGCATGGTACTAACAAATTACACATGAAATTTAATCTGAAAGATATGAAAAGTATCGTATTTTCCGATGAAAAATTATGTATTTGAAAGTTACTTTTACAAAGATACAAAGGTGTAAAAGAAATTTTGTTCGTTTTGCCCTTAATTATTATAAAAAAAAGTTTTATTTTAACATTAATTCCAACGTCATGTTATTGCACCTTATTCCTGCAAGATTTAATTCCTGTGCATGAACTGTCCTAGTTACATAGGTTGTGACAGATAACCAAGCGGTTATAAAAAATCAATTACCAATAAAAATAACATATTTAAACGATTGGAAATACATCACGTTATAAAAAGAAAGGATAAAGGGTGACCTCCGTATATTCGTAAATGCTCGTCCAATCGATACAGCACGCTGTTCATTACGCTGCGTAACTTTTCATTGAAATGTCGTGCCATTTCTTGGTGAATTCTGAATTTCAGATAGGAAATCTAAGCCACGCCAAAAAATATGGCGATATTGCTGTTAAAGGAATATTCTTATATCTGGAGTTGACATGATTGGAAACCAATTGTCTAAATACATTTGTGAATATTCTAGAAGTGTGAGCAGTCGCTATATCTTGATGAAACGATATATCATCATTATCAATCATTATCATTATCGTTCTGTTAATTTTCGATCTTGGCCTGATGAAAATCCTCCTCAAGTGTAAGATAAATCCATAAAAAGCATAAAGCACTGAACGTGCAATTATTTTTACATTAGCGTGCAATGTTCATATGATCGAGACGTTTTTGATATAAACATTTTCTAGGTCTCCTCTTGATAATGATGATATATCGTTTCATCAAGATATAGCGACTGCTCACACTTCTAGAATATTCACAAATGTATTTAGACAATTGGTTTCCAATCATGTCAACTCCAGATATAAGAATATTCCTTTAACAGCAAGATCGCCATATTTTTGGCATGGCTTAGATTTCCTATCTGAAATTCGGAATTCACCAAGAAATGGCACGACATTTCAATGAAAAGTTACGCAGCGTAATGAAGAGTGTGCTGTATCGATTGGACGAGCATTTACCAATATACGGAGGTCACCCTTTATCCTTTCTTCTTATAACGTGATGTATTTCCAATCGTTTAAATCATTCAATCAGAAGCATTCGTACAGTGAGGACGTATTTCCTGCGCTCCCATTGGTTAATGTGTTCTGATACTATCCAAGTGCAGCTACACGTGGCATCTAATAAAGAATATTCTGGAATTAGGTTGTTTCTTTAGAAACGGCCTATTTTCCCAAAGTTTTTAGTGCGGATTATATCGCTTCAGTGCGATACGAGTGAAGTGGAGAGTGTTGGAATTATTTTCGACAGGTTTTCCTCGACGATCCTGGCCGGTAAGTGATAGGATAGTCTTTGGGCATAAATCAATCATAAATAATATCTTAAGGCATTTAAATTTTCATTACAGCGCCTTAAGCGCTGCTTTTGTGTATTTTTATTGCTTTTTATATTTTACTGTGTACATTGTTTGGCATAAATGGCTTTCGTGTTACCGGGTCCGTCCAACGGACCCGATGACGTCATCATGGCCCTTCAGGCTGAATTAGCGCAGACCCGTAGCGACAATCACGGGTTAAATGAGACTATTTTCGAGCTAAAGGAGCTCGTTAAACAACTCAGAGACCAGGTGGCTTCGCTTAACGCGAAAGTCGACAAAATGGAAAGGACAGAGACCGCCCGCACCAACGGGACGGAAAATTCTCCCCAAAAAGAGACCGCCACCACCAAAGGGTCGGCAAAAATATTAAAAAAGGATACTGGCCGCACCAACGGGCCGGCGCCTAAACAAGATAAAGAGGCGGCCTGCGACAAACAGCAGGAGGGAAAGACAACAACCGCTGGCGACGGGAAATTGAGCGAGGCCGATTTCCCTCCATTAAAATCGCCAAAAGGAGTCAAAACATTGAATAAACTTCCCGTGGTTTCCAGAATGGAACAGGAAGGAAGTGAAGCTGAAGCAGTTTCCACTGGCGGAGACTCTTCAGACAGTGATTTCGAGGTCAGCACCGGCAGAAAAAGGCGCTGCACCAAGCGAAATAGGCCGTCCTCCGAGGAAGAGAGGCAGCCAGAACAGGCAATGAAGAAAAGACCCGTCGGAGAGGCGGGCCCTAGCGCAAAACCAACCCCGGTAGCCAAAGAGGCCACCACCAAGAAAATACCGGCAGCGAAGACTGAAAAAGTCCCGCCGGTGATACTACGCAGCAAAGCGCAGTACATGAAGGTAATGACCTTCATTTTAAAAGAGAAAATCGGCACTGACAAGGCGCTGAATCGCCCTGAAGGGGTCAAAATTCAGCCTAGATCGTCAACCGATTATAGGAAATTGACGGCGTTCTTGGATGGGGAAAAAATTCCCTATCACACGTTCTGCTCAAAAGACGAGAAGCAGCTCCATGTCTTGCTCCGCAACATCGTGGAAACGGTCACGGAGGACGAGGTCAGAGAAGAGCTCGTCGAACTAGGGTTCACTCCATCCAAAGTCCAGAGATGGAGAAATAACAAGGGACCACTAGCCATGGTACACGTCATCCTCCCCAAGACACAAAAGGGGATATATAATCTAAAGTATCTGGTGCACCAGAAAATTAAAGTCGAGAGTGTAAAATCTAACGGTGAGACCTCGCAGTGTTTCAACTGCCAGGTCTATGGGCACACGGCCAAGAAGTGCCACGCCCCACCAAAATGCATGAGGTGCTCGATGAACCACGCCTCAAAAGACTGCAAAAAGCCGAGGAACACTCCGGCTAAATGCGTTAACTGCGGTGGTCCCCACCCAGCAAACGCGAAAACTTGCCCCAGGAAACCCCCGAACAGGTTGGAGGGCAAGAAAACGCAGGAAGCCGCTCCGGTCAAAACTCCGCCGAAGATTCCACCCCCTACATTCGTCTGGGGGACTCAAACAAACAGGAAAACCCCGGTCGAGGCGACGGTCGCCCCGACACAGGCCACTCTCCCAAAAATCCAGTTGCCGGACTTCTCCGCAATGATGGAGAACATGATGCGTCAGATGGCTGCCATGGTACAGCAGCAACTGAACGCAGCTTTAGCCATGTATCAAACCGCCAATGAACAATAAAGATTCATTGCGCGTTGTGACTTGGAATTCCAACTCCCTGAGCGGGAAAAAGTTGGAATTAACGGCGTTTCTAGAAGACCACGGCATCGACGTAGCCCTGATTCAGGAAACTTTCCTCAAGCCGAGCCAACGGTTCGGCGTGAGGAACTTTTGCTGCTATAGGGAGGATCGCCTCGGCGGAGCGAAGGGTGGTCTGATGATTCTCGTCAGGAGAGGAATCAGACACAACCTTTTGCCCCCGACGGGCCTTACTTCCTCAGAGGTGATGTCGGTCCAAGTGGCTCTAGAAGGTAGTCCAGTAAACCTATCTTCATGGTACCAGAGAACCTGCAACAACTTCGATTCAGGTGAAGTGAGCAGGTTCCTGACTAACAACACTCCATTCATCATTGGAGGGGACTATAACGCTCATAACCAAGTGTGGGGTTCGAGATGGATAAACAAGAGGGGCGCTGACCTGTTATCTATGGCGGATAGATACGGGCTGAACCTGCTTGTCCCGGACGAACCATCCCGTCTCGACAGCTTCTTAGATTTCTTCATCGTGAGAAATCTAACGAATCATTGCACCGTCCAGGTTGTTCACGAGCTTACGTCGGATCATTACCCGGTCATTCTAACCATAGGTACCAAGGTGGACACCTTCCCACCGCGAAAGGTATCTAACATCAGTTGGAGCAAATTCCAAGAGCATTTGCAAAACAGCGGGCCCAACCCGCGCATTGACAACGTTCAGCAGCTAGAGGATGCGGTCGAGAAACTAACTAAAGATATATTAGAAGCCACGAAAGTGGCGACTAGCTTCAAGACGGACCCTTCTCGGACCACCTTAGACATTCCGTCCGAGGTAAAAGAGAAGATCCGTCTGAAAAACCGACTATACAGACGCTATCGACTGACTGGCGACCCTGAGCTCGGGCGACGTGCAAACGAAGCCAAAAGGGAGTCCCTACGGGCTCTCGAAGAGTTCAGGATCGACAGATGGGACGATTTTCTAGCGTCAATCGACAGGGCCGATCGATCGATTTGGAAAACGGCCAATCTCTTGGTGGGAAAGGCGAGAGCGCCGATTCCTCCCCTGAGGACGGGTGATACTCACGCCGTCACGGGGGCGGAGAAAGCGGAGCTCTTCGCCGTGACCTACCAAAAGCAGATGACCTCTCTTCGGCCTTCAGCCGAAAAGAGGACTAAAGTTGAACAGTTCAGGAAAGAAATTCTATCTTACCAAGGAACTCCTAATCCCGGCTACTTGATCAGCCAAATAGTCTCGCCGAAGATAATACACGATATTATCCGAGGTTTGAAATCTAGAAAAGTTCCTGGTCGCGACCGTATCTCTCCGATGCAGCTGAAACGGCTACCAAACAAGCAGATAGCTCAGTTGGCAAATATTGTCAACGCTTCTTTCAGACTTCAGCACTTTCCAGCTATATGGAAACAGGCCCAAATCATAGTAATCCTGAAAAAAGGAAAAAGCCCAAGAGAGCCAAGTAGCTATAGACCCATTAGCTTGCTTAGCGCACTCGGCAAGGTCGTCGAGAGGGCGATTTTACGCGCTCTCAACTTCGTTCTTGCCGACAAGAACATACTGCCGGACGAACAGCTCGGTTTCCGAAGGGGGCATGCGGCCGTCCACCAGGCGGCACGGCTCGCGACGGAAATCAGGCAGGGTTTCGGTGGTAGGCGCCACACGGGAGCCGTCTTCTTAGACCTCTCGCAAGCCTTCGACAGAGTCTGGCATCTCGGACTCATAGTCAAGATGCTCAGGCTGGGTATACCAACAGACCTAGTCAAGCTATTGGCATCGTTCCTGACTGGACGCACCTTCCAAGTGCTCGTCGATGGTACTTTGTCTTCAGTCCAGCGAATCGAAGCGGGAGTACCGCAAGGATCCCCTCTTGCCCCAGTAATTTTCAACGTCTACATGGCGGACTTTCCCAAAATTCCGCATGTAAAGACTGCATTCTATGCTGACGATACCGCTTTTTATACGTCAGCCCCCGGGACCTGGCTGATCACAACCAGGCTCCAAAGGCAGACGTTAAAAGCCCTAAAATGGCTAGCCTATTGGAGGCTAGCAATAAATCGCAGCAAAACCCAGGCTGTCCTCTTCACAAGAAGACAGCCGATAATCAGACAGAATATCCGCATCTACGGAGTCCCCATCAAATGGGCCAGATCGGCACACTACCTGGGCCTTGAGTTCGACAAGGCCCTCACGTGGGTGCCGCACCTAAAGAAGGTAACCGGGAAAGCAAGAGCCATGGCTCGTCTGCTTTACCCCCTAATGAACGGCAAAAGTAAGCTCTCGCTGAACATCCGAATAACCTTGTATAAAATCATGGTCCGATCCGTCCTCACCTACGGATCTCAGGCCTGGTTTCCGTACCTCCCCCCAACGTCGATTGCAATTCTGCAATCGTTCCAGTCACGTGTTCTTCGCACGTTAGTAGGTGCCCCATGGTTTGTAAGGAATGCGCAAATCCATCGGGAAACTGACATACCAGTGATTCAGACATTCCTGTCCAGACTTCTGGACAAATTCCTAGCGACGGCGTCCCTTTCGGACAATCCGCTAATCAGAGCCACGGCAGCTTCATTGCCGGCCGTTGCCCCAGTATGACCATCCTCTTCGGTCATCACCTCCATGCCTAAAGGACGGCAGCTAAAACCCTTCGAACAAGCGACATTGTCGTGACGTTCGAAAAATCAGTGAATACAAGTCAGGGCCTTCGGGTCAACTTAACCTCCAGGACAAGAAGAAGAAGAATCGTTTAAATATGTTATTTTTATTGGTAATTGATTTTTTATAACCGCTTGGTTATCTGTCACAACCTATGTAACTAGGACAGTTCATGTACAGGAATTAAATCTTGCAGGAATAAGGTGCAATAACATGACGTTCGAATTAATGTTAAAATAAAACTTTTTTTATAATAATTAAGGGCAAAACGAACAAAATTTCTTTTACACCTTTGTATCTTTGTAAAAGTAACTTTCAAATACATAATTTTTCATCGGAAAATACGATACTTTTCATATCTTTCAGATTAAATTTCATGTGTAATTTGTTAGTACCATGCAACATTTTGCAAGATCGGATAAAATTTATTCGAAGAGATTCACTTAACTCTTTAATTAATTAAGTTTCTCGAATCCTACAAGGACTGTTGTTTTTCATTTCAATTTATATACCTTTTGGTTTAATGTGAGCGGTGTATGTAGGTTAGATTAGTATTTTGTTAAAATAAAACTAATTATCTTCACCATTATGTTTCAAACAGTTTTCCTAATAAAACATTCATTTTTATTTCTATGAGGACATATTTCAATGAAAAAAATGAATCTATGCTATTAATTAATATTAGCACAGATAAATTGTCTTTGTTTTGTGAAATAAATAAATTCATAGGTTCATTTATTATAATATATGTAATAGTAGCTTATATAATTATTAATAGCTTATATGTAATACTTATTAAAACGTATATAAAGGGTGCAAGGGAAACGCTTTACTTTCACAAATTTAACAAACGATTCTTTGCATTATTTTAAAGAAAAAAGTACCTTATAACAATGGTACTCAAAAAGGTAAAGATTTCCGAGAAAAAAATTGCTAGGTTACTAAATCACTAATCAAAAAGCTATAAGAAATAATAATTTGAGCAAATATGTGTAAAAGCATAGTTGGCAAATATTATTGGTTATTAACTTGACGAATAATCTACAAATAAATTAATGAACATTGTTAAAACATTATTTTAAAGTTAAGAATCACGTCATACATCAGCCAATATCGATCGGCATTATCAGCGGCAACATCGCAAACAATGTTATTTGAACATCGCGATAAAAATTATTTCAGTGTAGGTCGGTGCGTGCGTTTAAGTTCGAATTAAAACCAAAAATATATTCTGTACGGTAATATTGCGATATGCTTCGTATTTATGGACAAGCTCTCCAAAATTCCGAAGGTACTAGGTGCATTTACTGGCAACGATACCCAGAAAGACCGCTTTTATCTCGGTAAACATTTGTCTATGTTTCTCAAAGACTTTTGGATACGGGCAGTGTGATTCCAAAATTTCAAGTATGTGTGGTAGCGAGAAATAGGACCTGAAGCCGAAGAACAAAATATACATCTTTTTGAAGATTGTATCAGTAGTACTAACGCAGTAATTGTTGTGCACGACGAACTGGAGTTTCCCGTTGGATTGCACATTGAACACTAAAAGAACAATTACTCTACCCATATCACGTTTAAAGGGTACAGGAACTCTTTCCCGCTAATTTTTCATACAGACAAAAATATTGTGAAATTTTTTTTTCAAAATTTTATCAAACTACGGACCTTCTTTCACGAGGAATAGGATAATGGACATTTTGAATAGTTAATTGTATAAAACAATTAATCATTTGTTTCTCAATATGACGTGAATCGTTTAAACGTGTTATAGTGTGAATAATTAGTGTAAATATATATACATATATATATATATATATATATATATATATATATATATATATATATATATATATATATATATATATATATATATATACACGTGTAAAACAATAAGGGGGTAATGTTGTTGGTTAAACTCATCAGGGTACCGACATATGCTCTCTCGCCAAGAATTGGAGGTCCCTCTCCACAATCAAACAACCCATATTTTCGCAGTCCTCTCGTCGGATGGCTTATAATGGAGTTCTTTAACTTCTTTGGACTGCGTCAACACAAACGTTATTAACTCCAAAAACGTTTTTCCATTCTAACTTATTAAAGTATACCGAATTTTGCAACTTTAACATAAACCGTTTCGAAAATATTGGGAAAAAACCATCCTCAAAGTTCCCCGTTTAAGATGCTCTAACCCCTTTAAGAAGCAATTTTTGGTGTATGTTTATAGCAACTTTTTTTATGTTTTAATTCCTAGAGTCATCTCCCAAAATATTTCGATGGTATTTCCGGACATCCTGTATATATATATATATATATATATATATATATATATATATATATATATATATATATATATATATATATATATATATACGAATGGGTGGAGCTCGTCCCCGGTTAAGCAACTAATTCAATTAATCAAGTAGTGAAACGTAATATATTAGCTTTGGTGACTTTCCCGTACTCCTACCTACTATTTGAAGTACTGTTTTGTCTTTGGCGTATAATGATGAATCCATGTTTCATTTACAATTATAAAACGTCGATGAAACTCATCGTAATCACGTTTAGATAAATTTAAACATGCACCCTTCCGGGAAATTTAGGGTAGTCGTCGCATAGAGCACTGTAAATTTTACTTCTTCCATACCTATGAAAATAAAATGAGTAATTTAAATTCCTTATACTTTCCTTCCTATGGCGTTAAGCATCACCGCCGATTTTATCGTCACCTGTATACGACAGATACTTTGCAATAGCTAGAAACAAATATAATTTCATGTCCATTTCTCCTTTTTTATCCATAAGGCCTTCTGGATGCAGTAGGCTCTCTTGCGGATGTCAAGAAGCTTCGAAATGGTATCCTACTTATTCGTGCCGATAATGCAAAAATATTAAACAAGTCATTATTTGAAATACTGTTTCGTCTTTGGCAATGAATCTGGTAATGACGTTTCTTGAATAAATCTAAGCATGCTGACGAAGTGTTCATTTGAATGAGTTTCGGTGGTTTATTAACAAACCCAACACCCATCGACCAGAATGATTTTCTATACCCCAAACGTCGCATAAAATGTAGTGGGTGTAGTGTACAGATACATGTATAATATCAGTAAACTCGCGTACCTTCAGTCGGCAATCATTTAAAACGAGAATGTGGGTTTTATCTAATTCTATGTCAATCGTAGCACTTTTTCTAAAAACTAAAAACAAAACTTATTTACTGTACTCGATTAGCATAAACGTACGCGTTCGAATTTTCGCAACATACCATCTTATAAATCATACTCAACAAATATCACGCCATCTCTGTGTCAGACCGAGAACTTTTGAAACGACCTTCATAGTTGCCATTTATATTTTAGATTAACCTAAAATACAAATAAAAATACTCCAAATTAAATCACTAACCTTGTAGTTTTTTAATAATGCTAAATAAAAAAATAACATTGCAGATGAGTTTCAAGTGGCACATTAAAATTAATATTCCTTATTGTATATTATAACCCCATGACAAAAATTCGAATTTTTAAAATATATTATATCTTCTTTACTTCTTAAAAGCCTTTTTATATATTTTATATGAAAATAATTTATCATTTCATTATATTTTTTTCATTGCTTTATATATTTAAACAAAATGCATAATTTGATAAAACCGACTAAAACAGTTTTATGAAAGCAAAAGCAAAAAGAAATATGATCAATTGATTTTATTTTAATAAAATCCAAAGTTTTTTTTATTTCAAATTTCAGTTACATCGGTGATAAAATTATGCCAGTTAAAAAAAGAGACTCAAAGGATTTTTAAAATCCATCCAGATAACATTTTAGGTTTTTTTTATATCTAAAAACACGTCAGAATGTATTGTGAAAACTCTTCTTAAAACTTAAAACTTAAAAAATTTCCACAAATATTCACCTGCTTTTTAAGAGTTATATTTAACGAAGAATTAACTTTAGCCTAATTTTTTTTTCTGTAAAATAAAATAAGATAAAGACGAATTTTCAATGCAGAATTTTATAATAAAATTATGTTTTCCGACGAAACTTATTTCCATCTTACAGGTTATGTAAACAAGCAAAATATTGTGGAAGTGAAAAGTCTCAAGTGAATGCAGAAGAACCATTACATCCTCTTCGAGTAACAGTATATTCTTTCAACAAGATGACGCTAAGTGTCATACGGCAAGGAAAACTTTGGATTTGTTACAGAAGTTTTTCTATATTCAACGGCCTGCAAGATCATACTATCTAACCTCCCTCGACTTTTTCCTGTGTGCCTTCCACAAGGACAAAATCTAGTCTAGCAATCCGCAGACGATTAATAATTTAAATATCTCAGAGCTCAAGGAACGGCAGCACCTCGACTACCAATGACTATTGATATCCACCCAGATCAAGTTGCTAAAAGACTTCAACATATTAAAAAAGACGCACCCGTTGATAAGAAATTTGCAAGAGTAATTAGTCGGGTACAAGCCAATTTTCACCAACTACCGACAAATTCACGATGGTCCCACACGTTTACAGTAGAGGAGCTCCAAATCGCCCTAAATAAAATAAAATTACACAAAGCACCCCACATCTATAATAACGTATTCCCTGAATTTCTAAAACATCTTGGTGATAAAACAAAAATCTGGCTTTTCCAATTCTATACCAATATCCTTAATACCGGGAAAATTCTGAACTCACTTAGAAGAGCCAAAGTGTAAAACAGCACTTTTTTGTTCATTTGGAGAGGTCATTTTTCTGCGATCTCGTTCTTCAAACGCACCAGTAATGCTATGTAATATTCGCTATTGATGGTTTTACCTATCTCGAGATAAACGATGAACAATATCCCATGGACATCCCATGGGCATCCCAAAATACAGAGGCCATAACCTTATCTGTCGATGGTTATGTTTTTGGTCGCTTTAGACGGCTTTCATCGGCTGCTGTCCACTCAGCTAACTGCCAATTTGACTACGGGGTATAGTAATGGACCCATATTTCATTCATTGTCGCATACCTCATAAAAAAATCCTTTTTAATTCGCTTAAACAGCTCCAAACATTGCTCAGAATCATCAATACGTTATTATTTCTGGTCCGCTGTGAGCAAACGCGGTACCCATTTCGACAGCAATTTACGAATTCCCAAATATGCATGCAAAATGGTGTAAACACTTTCTTTCGATATCTTCATGATATCAGCTACCTCTTGCAGCTTTACTTTGCTGAGAATTTTGAGAATTTTTCTGATGTCACGTTTGAAATCAGCATACCAGTCAATTATGATTAATTTTTCTGGGACAGAGTCCGGGTAATATTTATCAAGCCATTGTTTTGCTTCAACGGAATTTTTCTTCGTCAAAAAACAATTCTTAATCAACACATGAAAATCTTCTTTTTTGCATTGTTTTGAAAATAACAAAAGTAGCGTCACTTAAAACACAACAACTCAGAAACTATTTTTCTGATATATATGTTCTGTGTTTGTATATATGTTTTGTATATATCTAAAAATAATGTCAACCCATTTTAAGAAGAAAATAACAAAACAAAAGGCCTGGAGGTGCCCAAACACGTACATGGGTAAATTTCAAATTGACCATGTTACCATTTTGTACCCCAATTATAAAGAGATTTTGAATGTTCAAGTCAGAAAAGGAGCTAATATAGACACAGATCACTACTTGACTAGAATCAAACTTAGCTTAAAGCCTCGAAGACTTATTCAAAAGAGACTACTAATACAATCAGCTAATGCAGCCCTAACAGAAGAGCTTGATCAACAACCACCACAGAACTGACAAGAATTGAAACAAAAAAATATTAAAACAGCCTTAAAGTTGGTCCCTTTACAAAAACGTAGAAAACATCCGTGGTGGGATGAAGTTTACGATCAAGCAGTATTAAGCCGAAGTAAAGCATTCAAAGATTGGAACAGTCAAAAATCAGCAATAAACTATAACATCTTTTTGGAAGTAAGAAAAGAAACATTGAAGCTAATTAGACAAACTAAAATAAAATATGAAAACAATCAACTTAATGAAATAGAAAAAGATTTCCAAAAAAATAACACCGGAAACTTTTACAAAACATTTAAAACTAAATTAACAGGCTATCAACTGCAAAGTATTGAATTGATGATGATTCCAATTGAATGATTCATTATTGAATGATTCTAAAATGAAAACGGACAATTAGCTCTAAATAACCAAGACAATTGCAAAGAACTTGCGAAATATTTTGAACAAATACTAAACTGTCCTGAGCTCTTAAACAAATTACCAACACTAAACCCTAAACAAACAAACCCGAATGAAGATGAAATAATTAGGCAAATCATGCGGCTTAAAAATAACAAAGCTTCTGGTGAAGATGGAATCACTGCTGAACTTTTGAAATCCGCTGGTCCAGGTACAATCAAGGAAATAACCAAAATTCTACAAGAAGTTTGGCGAACCGAACGGATTCCGGAAGATTGGAAAGATGCTCTAATATATCCACTACACAAGAAAGGAGATAGAACGGATGTAAACAACTATAGAGAGATATCTCTTCTCCCAGTTTGTTACAAGATTCTATCTCAATGTCTACTAGATAGAGCACAGGGACAGGACAGAACCTAAAATTAGTGAATATCAAGTAGGTTTTCGACCGGCCAGATCCTGCCCTGAACAGATCCTGAATATAAAGTTATTCCTAAACATCAAAAACTGTACAATAAAAATCTCGTCTGTACATTTGTGGATTTCAAAAAAGCATATGATTCTATTGACCGCGGATCTTTATTCCGAATCTTGAAAGAACAAGGACTAGATCTGAAAACACTGGCAATTATTAAAGCAACATTAACTAACACAAGGTCAAAAGTTAAATTCATAGGTGACATCTCAGAGCCCTTCGAAATTAAAACTAGAGAGAGACAAGGGGATGGACTCTCGCCACTCTTATTTAACTGTGTTCTAGAAAAAGTAATACAGGAGTGGAGTTAAAAAAAGTCGGCCCTGGATATTGACCAGACCATTAAATTGGGGAGAACCAACATCAAAATTGATTGTCTGATGATCTAGCTATTTTAGCTCAACATGTATTAACGACACAGAAACAGATTGAAATCCTAAAAGAAACAGCAGAAAAGGTAGGACTCCAAATTTCCTTTGAAAAGACAATACATGACCTGCAACAGACTAAGAACACCATTTCTAAAAACAAAATATGGTAACATCAGGCGAGTCTCTCAATTCAAATATTTGGGTGAAATAATCATGGAAAATGAATAATTAGAGTATATATGAGAAATATAAATGAGAAATAATATATATATATATATATATATATATATATATATATATATATATATATATATATATATATATATATATATATATATATATGAACACTTAGTAAGATAAAATCTAATGAAACAATTTCAATAAACCAACAGAAAAAAACCAATTATTTTATTGTATTTCAATAATATACTATTTCCTTTTGAAATTTAATCTTTTTGATTATACCGAAAGAAAAAATGTATGACAATTTAAAAAACCAAATTAAATAAAAGGCACATTTTTTATATGATTTTTTAATATTTCCTTTATATTTCAAAACATAACCGGATGATGTTCTGCAAACTTTTAACGTAATTAAAACGGATCCCACTAACGTGTACCTCAGTTTACTAAAAAACGACATTTATGTATATTTTTAATTAAAGAAAAATCTAACGACAACTGGTATGTAATTTTATTAAATAACTAAAGGATTTTGTTTTTGTTGTAATTTAAAAAAGGAAATTTAGATATAAATTTCCTTTTTTAAATTACATGCCGCCTTTAAAAATTATATGTGACTGAGCATGCCTTTAATGAGGCTTTTGTTTTTAAGATAATTTTATCATTTATAA